>KK106985.1:1571336-1711759 GCA_000611775.1 Umbilicaria muhlenbergii
CACCCCCCGCCTCATCATCCACGGCGGCGCCGGCGCCATCACCCGCACCAACCTCCCCCCCCAGGCTTACACCCGCTACGCCACCACCCTCCTGCGCATCAACCGCTCCACCTCCCACCTCCTCACCCACGGCTTCTCCGCCCTCCACGCCGACGCCCACTTTGGGCGCGGGGTTTTGGGCGGAGCAATGGGATGAGCCGGTGAGGAGGCCGCTACGACAACGTTTACCGGCGTCGTCGCTGCTTGCTATGCTTCCGCTGGGATGGCGGCAGGCGGTCGAGGATTGCGTGCCGGGACTCGCGGGTTACGTCGGTTTGGGTCAAAATACTGCGTTAGGGGATGAGAAAAACAACAGCAGTAGTGTTAGGGCGGTCGCCATGTCTGGAACCGGCAACGGGGACTCCTTTCTGCGAACCGCTGCGGTGCGAACAGCTGCCGCTATTGTCCGATTCTCGCTGGGTCGGTCTCTCTCCTCAGCGGTAACAAAGATCGCAGGGCCAGGAGGGGAGCTCCAGCAATCCGCGGGAGATCGGTGGGGCAAGACTGGGGAGGGCGAGGGCGGAATCATCGGCATCGAGCTTGTGAATGGAAAAGGGAAAATTGTTTTTGACTTTAATTGTGGAGGTATGTTTCGGACTTGGGTGGATGATGATGGGGAAGAACAAGTCATGGTATTTAAGGACAAATACTGAGTGGCGGAATCACAACAGTCGCCGGTAAGTCGTTCTGAGCAACCTTCTGAATTCTTCATGACTGACGATTTTCAGGGGTAGTAAGTTGATTCAAAACTACTGAACATCACCAGCGTTTTTAACCATTTCAATAGGCTCAATCGGTAAGCACTGGTTGTGATCACTGTGAGTTACTGCCGTCTAACAACAAGGCAAGGTAGAGCATGTGGGTACGTTCGAGTTCGATTCACCTAGAGTCTTTACAAACACTAATTCACCATCCAGCTCTTACAGATGATCACCTCAAGGTCGCGGGTTCGAGCCCCGCCTTCGGCTTCGTTTTTGCTTCTTTTATGCATCTTGAGACGCTCGTCTTTGACAATGTATATTTCTTCATCTCTACACCTTTGACGATAGGGGCTGCTGCGTGCGTTGCAGTCCCACGGAAGCCATTGGGAAACTGCTCCACGGATTCGCACACTGTGCCCTCAACCGCGAGTTATTGTTATCTCCACGGCTACTATCGGGTCTTTCTACGAAGAGAATGGCGAATCACTATCTGGAGTCTGTCCGGTTTTGCACTCCAATGTCATTCAAAGGCGAGCCTCAAGGGGATACTGGCACGATGAGCCCCTCGATTGCGTCGATACTATTTGTATGGAGTTGCCGGGGTTACGCTGAGGGCAAGCCCGTCCTTCTGGTTTCATATATACGTAACTCCAACCACCTAGCCGCTCCTGCGCAAGTCTCTAGCCCTAAGCTTCGGTGTCACATGCTACACCCCTGAGATGACTTAAATGAATTAGTGAGCGGATTGAGTGAAGTCATGACTAGACCTGAGCGAGGGGCGCAGATTATAGGCAGAGAGGATTAATCATGTATTAGTAAAATCAAGGTTTCGATTTCTGAGCTCCCAGTAAGCCCGTGAAAACCGCCACCCTGTGAAAATGATATTAACGCGAGCCGACTTGAGGCTAGTCTTTGGATGACCAACTCGAAACTCTAATCGAGACGCTATCGTGGATTTAGCCGGGATTATGGCATTGGGGAGCGCCTGGAGCGGATGTTCTTACGGAAGGCACGGATAGTGGGGTCTGATATCATCTGAAAACATTCGTAATCATTGCGAAGCAGTGTACATCTCTATAAAGCATTGCACCTCTCAACGTTGCTATATCCCATTGAAACCCCCCACAGATTGCACCTTACTCTCCAATTTCTACTTCCATTGTTTTTGATAATCCCGCCATGTCGTCTCATCACGCAATCCCCGAAGCCAAACAGCAGGACTTTTCGCACCAGCCTATCAAAAACAAGGCCGCAAAGGGCATCAGTTACTTCACTCCAGCGCAGGACCCTCCGGCTGGTACTGCTTCCGATCCTCAACCCGATGGCTCCCATCCGCCCAAGCTATTCCAGCCCTTGAAGCTGAGGGGCGTCACGCTGCAAAACCGCATCATGGTAAGCGACTGGTCCCCAGACCTGTTCAATGGATCTCGCTGATGTATGGTCATCATCAGCTCTCTCCACTATGCCAATACTCCGCCGAAGATGGCCATCATACCGCGTGGCACATGACGCACCTTGGGGGCATTATCCAACGTGGGCCGGGGCTCGCTATGGTTGAAGCCACAGCTGTCACGCCCGAAGGGAGAATCACGCCGGAAGACTCGGGTTTGTGGAAAGACTCCCAGATTGCTCCATTGAAGCGGATTGTCGAGTTTGCGCACAGCCAGAACCAGAATATCGGCATCCAAATCGCCCATGCCGGGAGGAAGGCTAGCACAGTGGCACCGTGGTTGAGTTCTGGAGATATAGCAACCGAGGATGTATGTCCCGCTCATATCAGGCCTTGAATACTTGGAGGCTAATCCCCTGTGGCAGGTCAATGGCTGGCCGGATAAAGTATACGGGCCGAGTCCCATTCCTTGGAACGAGAAACATGCCAAACCCATCGAAATGACCAAATCTGACATCGAGGATTTCAAAAAGGCCTGGGTTGCATGCCTCAAGCGCGCACTCACCGCCGGCTTCGACGTGATTGAAATTCATAATGCCCACGGCTACCTACTACACTCTTTCGTCTCCCCGGCCTCAAACAAGCGCACAGACGAGTATGGTGGCAGCTTCGAGAACCGAATCAGGCTGACGCTAGAGATTGTGGACTTGACCAGGCAGACCGTGCCTAAAGATATGCCCGTTTTCCTAAGAATCAGTGCCACAGACTGGTTGGAGCAGGAGAAGGATATGGAAAGCTGGAAGGTGGAGGATACAGTCAGGTTGGCCGAGATACTAGCAGATCGAGGGATCGACTTGTTGGATGTTAGCTCTGGTGGAAATCACCCGCTGCAGCACCCACACACTGGACCCGGCTACCAAGCGGTAGGGGCCCTCCTGCATCCTCGAGTACTTTGCGCTTGCCTTTAAGATGTTTGCTGACCATTTTTCTAGCCTTTTGCCAAGGCCGTCAAGAAGAAGGTTGGGGACAAGCTGGCAGTCGGTACAGTTGGCACGATCACAAGTGGAAAACAGGCGAACGAGTTGCTTGAAGATGGCTTGGACCTTGCAATCGTAGGAAGGATGTTCCAGAAAAACCCGGGCCTGGTATGGTCATTTGCCGAGGAATTGGGCGTTGAGACCAACGTGGCAAACCAGATCCGATGGGTGAGTCTTCATTCAAGCCTTAGCATGAGAACTCCTCTGACAAACATTAGGGCTTCGGTGGCCGCCCTGGCGCTCCCAAGGAGAAGAAGGAAAAAGGTAGCCGGAAGTTGTAGAGACTTTGGAAAAGGTTGAATCAAGCATACATCGCAGTGAATGATGGATGGGTCAGAATATATTCAGAGAAGAGATTAGGAAAGGTAGAGATGAATATACGTTATGAATGACTATTACAAATAAAAGAAGCAAGGAGTGTTCGTGCTCCTTTCATAGTGTGGCCAATTCACAAACAGTAAGTCACAAGCTCATAGCAATAAAATCATCGAGCGTAGGGGCACTCGTAAACAAGCAGTACGACCTCTGTTTCCGTCAGCTTTGACTATTTGCGGGTCCCAAGGGCACTCTACGTGGCAGTCCTTGGTGGTTCGGAAGAGGAAACTGGCATGCCATGGTCGCCGAACGTCGGGGAGGATTAAGCGCACGCTTAGTACAGGATCGCCTTGTAAGCGGTCTGAAGAACCAGTAAGTTGCACCATTCGGCGGTCGCCGCAGAACAGCAGATGCATCCTTGGGAGTCCAATCTACTTTCCATAGTGGTTTAACAGCACATAATGAACAGAAACACCGGGAATAAGAAGACACGAGCGCCTCTCGGTGCTTGTCGCGGCCTGTTGCAAGCGTCAGAGGGGCGGTGGCGAAACTGGCGCTTTTGCTCTAGTTAAGCTTGTAGGCAGTGGTGGGGATTGAGGGGTCGAAACCACGGAGGGGCCTTGGGGGCCTAGATTGCTGATCTTGCGCCCGGCTGCCGCCTAAGGTACCGCCTACCGCCTACCGCCTAACACTTATCTGCAAGGGTTCAGCCGTTATGTACAACGACGCTTACATTCCTACGTCAGTGTCACACATCTTCCGATCACACGCCACCTTCAGACCGTGAACCAGCCATCTATCGACAACAAGATCGCTGTTCAACAATGACGTCCAGCATTCCATGTATCGCGACAAAGGGCAGACTTGCAACTCCGGTATGAGGATTACAACGGATCAACTTGAACGTGGAGATAGGTCCCCGAACGGCATTGATAGCTCTGGAGGCGCCAATATGTCCGCTAGAGAGGAGTCAGATGAGCCCGAGGTCTCACAACGTACCTTGCATGGCTTAATTGCTGATCTCAATCCACAATCTCAACCTCAGTCAAGCCATCTTTCGACGACACAAGCACCCACATGGACATTCCCCTCAAGATCTTCCAGTTCACCTTCCCCAGGTGCAATGCCCGAAGCCTCCAACTCCGCTAACATCTTCCCTCAACGTCTATCCTCTCGCAGCCATACCCGTCCCTTGCCAGAGCTTGACCTGGCTACCACAACAGCTTCTGCTCAGCAACCGACGCTTTTCAACACCCCAAACCGCTCGATCTTCTCCTCTGGCCCTCCAACCTCATCTCTGTCCTCTAATACCGCTCAAGCCTCAATGAGTGCTCCCTCACCGGTCAGCTCCATTCGTCCGCTATCATCGCTGACGGTTCCTGCATCGACTAGCAGTCGGAGACCTCAACAGACGGTACACTACGAGAATGACACCCCCACGTCATCTGGTCGGAACGCTAGACATGCAAGAGTAGAGAAGGATGTTGATGATCCGTCAAGTCCTGTTGATCGGACTAGGTCGACTGAGATGAGGAGTACTAGCACGCCGACTGCTTTGACAAGGCTCTTTGCTGCGCCTGAGACGTCAACCCCTGCGGATTCTAGGCACCCGTCGTACATTCGCACCTCTAGCGGTACACCATATACGAGAGGTACGTAGAATGTCAAAGACACCCCGTCCAATATTGAATCATTTACCATGACCTTGAACACTGACATCTTCCAGCCACGTTGTCAGAGACGGCGCCTTTGCCGAGCCATCTCTACAATCGAGGTTTGCTAAGTGGTCGGCACTCTGATATTTCTGTTCATGCCTTTGGAACGAGATATGCCCTTCACCGATTGCTCCTTGACCGAGCTCCATTCTTTGCTTCTGCCTTGTCCGAACCGTGGTTTGAGAGTTCGTCAAAAGAGATCACACTTCATCCTGAAGACATCGATTCGAACATTACACAAACGGCGTTCGAATTGGCTCTGAAAAGACTGTATGGCTGCAACTCCGCCCCTGAGGAGGACAGGGAAGCGATTGGTCTCTTTGCGGTTGGGTGCTGGTTGGAGATGGCTGACTTGATTGACTCGAGCGTCACCTCGCTGTTACGGTCTATGGCCCCAGCCAAGCTAGCATCACTGATCCGTTTGGTAACTAGTAATTACTATGGAAAACCCGGAGATCGCATCCTCGCTTCTGCCAAGGCTATGCTCTGCCGTGAAGGCTGGGAGATGCCTCTCCGCTACTGGGATAGCATCTCTGGAGATATCGTCCGGGAAATTATTGGAGGAGATGGATTCTTTGTCCCTGGAGAATGGGAGAGATGGGTACTCGCAAAGCGTGTGCTAGACAGGAGACTGAAAACGCGAGCCATTGAAGCCGGCCTCTTTGAAGGAAACGGTCGACCTAAGCGTGCACCACCCGACACTATGAACTTCCTAGCCATCAGATTCGACACTGTCTATCGAAAGAACTCTTTCTTTGGAGCTCGCCAGATACCGGAAGACTATGACCCTTGGTTAGCATTGTACACACACCCTGATATTGCAGCTCTACTGGTTCTGTTGGATGAAGGGATACATTATGTGCATCTTAGTTTCGAGCAACTTCAACATATCAGGGATCAAACTGATGTATTAGGTTTACCTGTCATGCCGGAGAAGGTCATTTCGAATGCTTTGTGGATGTCCATGGAATTGCGGCAGAAGATTGTCAATGCCCGAGAACTTGATATGGAGCTTGGTCTGAGTCAGCCAGCAGATGAATCATCTGCCGAAGAGGCTCCAGAAACTGCGAGCATAACGAAAACATTCAGCGATGGCAGTAATAGCCCTGTTAACGGCAAGGGCAAACAGCCAGAGTCTGAAACAGAAGAAACCGACGACGACCAACCTGAGTCAGGCAGCTGGGACGGGAATGGTATGCCTCGAAAGTTTTGGATCCCTAACACTGACTCGACATCCATAATGGGAGGTAACCCGGATGCCATCGCTGCTGCTACCAATGGCTCTCGTCCCCATGCAACTCGTCAATTGGCTCGATTTTCAGCTTCCATTGACCCGGCGGACGTGCAGTGGGCTTCAGATTTTACTGCTTCTCTCACAGAGCGACCAGTGACACCTGGTCGTGGTGGTCCTGCCGAAGCAACACCGCCGATTTGCTATACCCACTATCCTCCATTCCGCTTTGCAGCAGAATTCCCTAATCCGAGGAATTTGAAGGAGAAGAAGCGTGTCTACTCTCGCACTGTTTGGTATGCAGGAAGCTTGTGGAACGTTTACATCCAAAAAGTCGAGACCAGCAAGAGCACGCAGCTGGGAGTTTATCTACATAGAGCAAAGGAAAAGGATGGCTCCGATGAACACTTTGCTGCGCGTGGCTCAGTTGAGGAGCAAATCGGACATCTCGAGCGTCAGGTGCTCATGCGAAGGAATGGACGAAGAAATCGACGACAACAAGAAGCAGAGAACACGCCGGAGGGGGAAGAAGACACTAGTGGATCAGGTGGCGACCCGGATGCGACATTGGTAGGATCCGCCGGGACAGCTTCAAGGCTAGGCAATTTGCTACGAGGCGACGGTATCACGAAAGCGTCACAAACACCTGGCACGCTAACACTTTCGAATCTCCCGGATCGCGCTTACAGTGGCGAGGGCCAAGATTCGGAGGACGAGAATGACGAAACTTCCGATACAGGGAAGAAATTCAAGGTGCCGACACTACCCCCATATGTCGATGGCCGGCCGACCATCAAAACATACTTCAAAATTTACTCGCCAAGCAAGGGCGGAAGGATGCTGAGCGTTTACGAGAGCGCACCAGACCGATTCAACTTCAGTCAAAGCTGGGGCTGGAAGAGTAGTACGATGATTTTGGATGAAGGGTTGGGCGCTCTTGAGGATGGAACAAGGGGTAAGGATGGGCGGTTGCGGTTTATGGTCGTTATCGGTATGCGCGTTTCCGTCTGTCGTGATCCTCTTGCCTCATCTGCTGACAGTGCGACACCAGGTAACGTGTGATGCGCCCACAGTGTTTATGAGTCATGGCATACTTGCACGAGTGAGCGTTATAGCGTGGCGTTGGTTTTCTGGTCCATGGCTTCCTGGCATGGTGTCGTGTCTTTCGTGCAGATCACCTGCAACCTTGAGCTTTGACGAAGACAACTGACGGGCGTCTGGGTCGATGGGGTGGGGGATACTTTTTCTGGGGGAGAGCATCCATAAGCATCTGAGTGGGAGTCCTGGGCAAGGCAGGCAGATATTATTGAGGTAGTCTAGTTCCTATGTCGATGTTGATTCGCTCTGTTCACCATGCTATCCCACAAACCATGCTCATTGCGTTCGGATTTGAACGTTCCCTGTTTCCCCTCGCAGGTCAGGGTGTTGCTCTTGATGTTGGTCCCGTAAGGCTCATCGCCGTCGTGATGCCGGTACCTTTGGATACTAATTTCCGCGGACGGGCAAATGTAGTTTTGATCAGACAGAGTGCCCCGAGCGAAGGGTAGCAATGGTATACAAGGAGCCCTTTCTGGCTTCATGTACCTTTCCTTCCCTCTCCATAGCAACACAATCAAGGTCGTTCTCAGACACAGCCACGATTGAACGACTTTCCAATGCAGAAATACCCGCCAACCTTAACTCTCGCTTTGCTGTGACCCGACCACAAATTCACCATCCCACCGTCTTGCTTGCCATCATAGTTCCGACCCTCGGTAAGCTAAGCTAAGCTAAGCTGCACCGTTCTCCCGTCCCTCCATGCTGGGCATGGCGACCGAGCTTCTGTTTCTCTGTCTCCATACAAGGTAGGCGATTCCGTAGGTGCAACAGACCGTCCAGCCCCCTTTGTCTCTCCCACCCATCCCACCGGTTCTTGTTTCCGGGGATATACCATCGGCACGTGCATCGTCGACCCGGCGCACCCCGGAGGAGGAGGGGGTTCGAAAAATCGAGCAGGACTGTCTCGGGTGGCTTAGAGCAGTGAAGGGTGCGAGCTCAGCCAAGCACGATGCAGAGCGCAGCAGGTATTCTATCCTCAACCCCCTGGGGGGAAGAAGCCTCATTCGACGTTGTCAAGATCCATCGCCACGCCCTCTTGCTTGTCGCCCTCTTTACCGTTTCCGCTCTTCTTCCGCTCTTTGCCCTCCTTCCCCCTCTCCTCTTCCTCCCCCTCCCCCTCCCCCTCATCAACATCCATCGCCCCCTCTTTCCCCTCCTCCCCCTGCTTCCCCTCCTCTTTTCCCTCCCCCTCCTCCTCTTTATCAACATCCATGCTTCCCCCTTTCTTCACCCCCCTCTCCATCTTCTTCACCCTCCCCCTCTCCCTCCTCTCCTCCGCCGCCCTCCTCCTCAACCCCTGACTCGTCAACTTGCCCACCCGGCCATGCTTGACCGCCGCTTGCGCCCCCGCCGAGGCCGACGACGAGGAGAGGCGGGATTGGGTGGCGAGGCGTTTGGATTTGAGGGTGCGGGCGGTTTTGCGTTTGTTTTTCGAGGGGACGTTGGGGTTGGAGCGGGAGGGCATCGTTTTTGTGGTGGTTGTTGTTGTTGTTGTTGTTGTTGTTGAGAGAGAGTGTTTGGGAGGTAGGGGTCGTTTTTGGGCTGGAGTGGAGGTGAGTAGATCTTGTGTGTGGATTGGGGGGGGAAGCAATCTCGACTGGTTTTCAGAAGAGGTGCTTTGGACGCCAATGGACGGAGAATTTGATGGTTGCGGTGGAGCCGAAAATTCTAAGTTCAGCCCTCTAAAAGTTAAAGAAGGATTTTCTAGTAGGCTAGACCAATTGAATTCGCTGAATATACTGGAGGAAGGCGAGACCACGATTATGCAATTGTTACAACCTTGGATTTCATTAAGTAAGGCCACGGAAGAATAATATACACTCATCCGCAACGCTAAGGCTTTTTTTCTATACAAGCACGCTCGCTTCAAAGCTCAGCAATCACGAGTCTTCGCGATCTAATAACGGAGTCTCCTCTCCACTCGGTCCAGCCTTCTTCCGCTTTCTCCTCCTCTTCTTCTTGTTACCCTGCGCTGTATCACTGGTCTCTTCAGGTTTACCGTTCTCGTTACCTTCCTCGGCTCCATTGGTCTGGCCAGAAGCGCTGCCCTCGGCACCCTCATGGATGTCCTCGGAGCTGCTCGTCATCTCCAGCACGACCTTTTTATATCCTCCCGCGTCGACAATGTTTTCAGTAATACTGCCCGACCTCGCGGCGTTCCTCGTTCTTGGAGTCCTTGATCCGTTCCGACTGGGTAAGGAGCCAACGGTGCTGTGCGAATGAGCACTGCGCGTCCCATCCGTGCTTGGTCTTCGGTTTACAGTCTCCGGGGTCGCCTGTACATCCTTGTTGCTCTTTTCAGCGGATCTGGGGGTCTTAGGCGGTGTGTGATCGATTGCCCCATAGCCCGCTTGAACAGCGAGGACGCCGTCGTTGGCATCCTTACCAGCAGATTTGACTGAGCCGATACCGACGGCTCCTCCAGCTCCTGAAGGAATGATTTGCGCCGAGGGACCCCCGCCTTGTAACTTTGCAATACCTTCGGTCAGCGTTCCGCCTCCAGGCTTGATTTTCACGGTGTTATAACGTGTCTGTCGGGGTCTGCTGGCAAGATTAGAAGGGCCTAGATGCTTGAGGTGCTGGCGCATGTCTTGTCCATGGCCGTGTAGTCGTTTCGGAAGGTTGTCAGAGCCGGCCGCGCTCGAGGTTCGCCGCATGGATGATACAGCAGGAGAGGTACCAGTGCCGGATTCAGACGTCGGCGGCTTCGGTCGAGCTTTGCCACCATCAGTGGTGGAGATTCGACGCAGCGACTCACGACGGGGTTGCGAGTCTTCGCTCATATCAATCAAGTTTCCTTCCTCCGTGGTACCGGCCTCGTCGGTTAGGTCGGTGACGATTTCGCCTTTGGGGACTCTGGATTTTGGAGCGGGGTTGATACGTCGAATAGCTTTGTGGACATCGATGAAGACATCAGATTCATCAATAATTTCCCTGCGGAGTGATCAGCATACAGGTACACGAGTAATAGAAATAACGATGTACTCACTCGCCAATGAGCTCCTCAGTGACATCTTCCAAGGTAACTACACCGAGAGCACCGTGGTCTTCGCCTGGAAATTCTGACACAAGAACCATATGTGACTTGCCCTCTTGGAAGAAGTTGATGATGTCCAGACAGCTGGTCTCAGCTCTTGTTTCGGGCAAGGTAGCTAGAGCGAAGTCGCTGACCCTTTTCGCGTCTTCGGGATCATAAGTGATAAGGATTTTTACCAAAAGCATACCCACAAAGTTCGATGGTTTGTCCGGTTCGTAAATGGGAATTCGAGAATAGCCCGCGGACAGGATGACGTCCATTGTTTCCACGTCGAGTACTGTATCTGCAGACATGGTGAAGGTATCTTCCATTGGCGTCATGATGCTGCCAACAGACTTTTCCTTGAGATCCAAAACGGCACTTATAATAGTGACCTCATCCGAGTTGAGTTGCTCACCAGCTGAACCCAGAGTCTTATGCAAGGTCACAAGTGTCTTAAGACCCGCCTTCTTGTACGTCGTTCCATGATCTTCTCCGAGGAGTCTGTCAAGTAACTTCGCGGTTGGCCAAGCCACGGGGGCAAGGATGTACATGAGCACCAAAACGAGCGGAGACATCCAGGCACCGATTGGCAAGCCATAGCGAACACAGATCGATTGGGGGATGATTTCACCAAAGATAACTATCCTCATGTCAGTCATTGTTTGTAATCGTAGGCAGTGGAACTAATACCGATAAGGACGGTACTGCCCAGAACAGCAGGCCATCCGCCACCAAGGGAGCGGTCGAGTACAATGGGTAAAGTTTCGTTGGTGATGACATTCCCGAGTAGCAAGGTGACCAGAACCCAATGCTTTCCCCTCTTCAACAATCTTAGAACCTTTGCCGCGTGCTTCTGTTCGGCCCCGTCCCCAGATGTCCTTATGACCTGCAGATAGATTTCATCCTGCAATACGCGTTAGCTATGAATATGGTGCAGGCCCCATGTGGCTTACCTGTCCCATCAGTGCTATCGTCAAGCCAGCGAAAGCACCACCTAGAAGAACAAGACCGATGGCAACTGCCAGATAGATCCAGAGAGTGGGCTGCTTCGGCGACATGGGCGTGTCTGCCTCCATTGCAATGAAGGGCGACCATCGTGTCGGTGCAGCTCGCAGTAACGGTAGCTGCGCGATGCCGACCAGAAGGAGCTTCGTGATAGACAGAATGGCCGGGCGTGTTGTCGCGTAGCCGGACAACGATCGCGAAGCAGGCAAGTCGGATGATGCCGGGGGAGTCACATGTGCAGCTGGAGGTAGGGACCTCCTATTGGCAGCCATGGGTGGTGTTGCAGTTTCAACGAGATGTGAAGCCCAGCAGATGATGAAAGGGTCCTCAGTGGCATGCAAATGAACGTGGTTAGAATACGACCATAGCCGTGGCCTAGGGATAAATAAGAAGATGTCGGGATATGGGCTGCTGAGCGGTGTCAGCGACGACTGGGCGACGATGGGAGATCGAAGGCAGTGATGAGAGTGGTTCGGGAGGTCAGAAAGCGAACTAGCGGCTTGGCAATGATGTCGATTCGCTCACCACTGCACTCCTTCGCACCGTCCCGAACCTGTGAGGGCCGGCGAAAGGCTTGACAGGCACGCTTCGATGGGTCAGGCGCGCCAGGGAGCCAGGCTCGACGTCCAATCCAAATGCCAGGGGTCGGCGTGGAGAAGTCCCTTGATCACTCCACAACTGCCCACAACTGTCCACAACTGCCCGCAATTGTCCAGCAGCAGTAGCGATGTAAAACAGCTACGGAACGTGCCTTAAGGGTCAAGTCATGCTACCGAGTACGCCTCCGGATTCACGTTGTTGTGCACCAGCGCTCCCAGCTGCCGTAGGACAGGGCCGATTATTTCGACCTGAAGCTACCAGCCTCGAAGCATCAAAACCGTTAGGTGAGGCTGAGATCCCTCCCCTCAAATGATCCTTTGGGATGCGCCTTTATATTGGACTGCACTCGTACGTCCAGTCCTCATTGAGACACGATCTCAGTCTCTCCATGAGCCCTCGCGTTTGCCCTCGCTCCTTCACAACGAGTCCTCGGACCCTGCTTAAGGGATAAGAATTTGTCCAAAGCTCCACTGAAGTCGTGTCGCATTTCCGTACAACCACGTTCTTTTCAACATCCTTTCCGCTCATGCTTGCACCGTGTCTAGATGCAACAAACACCACTAATTTCTACCCAATGAATCGTATCCGAGCACCATCTTATGCCACCCTCGGCCCTGAGAGTTGAATTGACTGACTTGCTGATCATATCATAGCTGATGGTTTATTCTTCCGAGCATCGTGACAGGTGCTTCCGCTTTTACCCCGCGGCGCCATGAGATCGCTTCCGGTTGAGCTTGTGCGCGACATTTGCGGCCGTCTTTCGACTTCAGACCTCAAGCCCATACGCTTGACATGTAAAGAATAAGCAGACATCGGCGCCGAGTATCTGCTTCCTGAAGTTCATCTCGTCTTCACTGTTGCTAGTTTTAGAAGACTTCAGCAGATATCACTACACCCCATCATAAGCCAGCATGTAGCGTCCCTCTTTTACGAAGGCGACCGTCTGGATTATTACAAGGATAGAGTGAATGGGAGATCCATTTGGTAGAGGACCATTGGTTAGCTCGCAAGCCTCAACATCCCGACACTAAAATCGAAGATGATATGCGTGATTACCGCCGCGACCTACTGCTTTGGGCCAGTGAATCGAAATACTTCCATAATGAGAAGCAGCTAAAAGAGGGCTGGGAGATGTATCAGGAGCTGCACCAGAATCAGGAAAATATCATAAACTGCAATATGGACCGCCTTATGATCGCGCAGGCAATCTCTCGTTTTCCAAAACTTGAATCAATCAAGGTGTCCTTCGAGGGCAAGATCTGCCCGCCATCCGTCTATCTTCGCAACGCTCACCAGGCTGGAATAGTTCGAGCATTCGGCGAATATGGCACCTACCCGTTCGCGCCTCCTGGCGTACGACAAGTTATGTCTGTGCTTCTACCCTTCGACATGTAAGAAAGAAATGCTCATGCGAAACTGCGCATCTTTTACGTTGGTTCTTTGAGTTGGTACATTTTTGCAACAGATCCTGCCTCAACATCGAAAATGCACAAAGGAATTCAGCACCTGACTGATCTGAAGCTTATCTTCAACACTGGGCGCGGCGAAGACGGTTTTCAGGGCGTCGAGATCTCTGAGTGTGAGGAGAATCTTAGGACTACACGTAATCTGCAGAACTTCGTGATTGCCGCTCCATTGTTGAGGAAATTGTATGTGAAATTTGACGTTATGGATTGGGGGTGGCAAGCGACTGATCTGGAGTATGTGGTGGGCAATCATATATGGAAGTACTTGGAGGAAGTGACGTTCGGCATGATGGGTGCGAAGGAGGAGCAGCTCCTCGATTTCCTAAGGCGGCATAAGGGCACGCTGGGGCGGATGACTATAACTGGGCTGGTGCTCCAACATGGAGGGTCCTGGGATAGTGTTCTGACTGGAATCAGGCACGTGGTCAAGTGGGAGAAGGTGTGCGTTCACGGATATTTGATGGTGGCAGGCGAGGACTCCATATGGAATCTTCCCCTCCAAGGCCCATTGATGGACTTCACGCTGAAGGTGGAAGATTTCCTCATGCGGCAGAGTGAAGACAACCCATTGTCATTTCCAGAGGAGGCAGAGTAAACTATTTAGCATTCTGAAGGCGCTTTTGCGATGCCGTAGTTCATGTTCTCAACGAGAGAACGGTCTTTCTGGGAATCCAGGGTCAAACAGTAGTAAGAGAATCGCCCATAACTGATGCATAGAGAGCGAAATGCCAGTAGTTGAGGGGCCCTCAATCACTCAGCAATCTATCTAGGACCATCCAAGGGAGCGATAGTCTAGTAGAAGCCGCGGATCTCTTCCAGTTACCTTTCAAGGACTTAGACATATCAGATGGTAAAGTAAGTGCGCCCGTGGGGCGAAGACGCTAAGTTAGCGCTTCGGCTAGGTAGCAGTCAGGAACGAGTCGACAGTTGCTCAAACAACGGTTGAAAGCGACACGGCAGTGACAGCCAAAGTACAAGTTACATGGACCTCACTTCTGTACAGTACAACTGATTCGAATCGAAGAAGTGAATGCTGAGCGCCTCAACTTCATGAGTCATTGCATAGGCGGGCTCATGCTGATGACCGCCTTTCTTGAGAGGTCGTGATCGGCCTGAGAACGAGATCACCAAACCAACAAATACAATACTTTCAACGACCTCATCATGAACGCTTGTCCAGCTACTTCAGCATCTTTCTTCGAGGATAGGTCAGTGCGTGACGGCGAACACTTGGAATCCGAAGACCCTCCAAGCTCGGAAGAGTTCCATGAGCTGCACGAAGCAGATGTCTCCCTCACAACGAAAGAACCTAGGGGCCCTCAACAGTCAGAGGCGGCTGATGGTGAGCACGAAAGTGCCGGAGTCAAAGACAAGGCAGCGAAACTGTTGAAGGGCAAAGAGAGGGAGTGGGAATCCGTGGTCCAAAGACCTAGGCCTCTGCAGCTTCTCGATTTGCCAGTCGATATCTTGAAGGAGATAATAAAGGAGGTCAGTCATGTCGCGAAGGATGCGCCACCATCCACACTACTTACGTTTGTATTAGGTCACTCACACGAACGATCTCACGTCCTTAGCCCTTACCCACTCCGCCCTACACAATCTTGCTATACCTTACATCTATTCGAGGTTCGATATTGTCTGGCCCGAGGCTCACAACACGGCCGAACCTCGAATGGGCGTGGATGCCCTCACTTATGGCCTAGCTACACTGGTGATGGGTGAGGAGGTTTTTGGAGATGCACAGTCCTCAACCCATGATTCAGGTCATGAAGTTTGCCAGGGTTACAAGTGCAGTCACTGCGGAGCACTGAACGAACCAAAAAAGCCGTCGATCGATATTTACAATCCAACTCGTAGACGACGAAGAGGGAACTATTTCTCCAAGTATACAAGGAAGTTTTCCCTCGGAAATGGTCCACCGGATTGGGTTTCCGAATATGGCATAGCTCGAGAAGGCGGAAAGATGCTTGGAACATTGGTAGCACTAGCTGTTGCTCGTATGCCGAATCTTGAAACCTTCGTCTGGGATATGCCTACCGGTGTATTGCGGGATGTCTGGTCGGCTCTTTCGTCTTTGGGGGATCGATGGGACGGTCAAGAATCAAGGCTCGAAAGGCTATGGGTGCGGTTTCACGACAACAGCGATGTCGTTGGAGTCTCTGGGCCCCAGCAGCCTATTGCGATACCATCACCTCCACCACCGCCACCAGCAGCATCTTCATCGGTCGGGCCTGCGGCGAATCCAGTGCCACTACAACCTGGCTTGAGCGGCGCCCCTACTCCCACCAATGTAAACACCGCTCCATCGCGCCTAGGCATATCATATGCACATGTCGAGCATCCTAACTTCTCGAGATTACCTCCTCTGAAAAGTCTCAGTGCCCTCGATGTTGATGAACCGGCGTATCTTGACGAAATGGCCGTGCTCATCGACCGCTCGCGGGATCGTCTGCGCGAATTAAGGATTGGCATGGCAGCGAGTGTTCAGAAGAAGGGATGGCCTTCAAGTTTTACTGTACAATCAATGCAATCAACTCCCACTCATCCAGACAGCTACGAAGCGGGCGTGGAGTTCATCGCGGCTGGAGGTGTTCTTGGTTTAGTCATGAGCAAGATTTATGATTGCCGCGACCAGAAGCAGCCGCTCAGCTCACTGGTGCGAGAAAGTCCAGTGGTAGCGAAGTCGTCGAGTGCTAGTGGAGAAAATCAACATCTGGTAGGCACCACACCGGAAACCACTGTCTCAGGCCACACTGCGCCACCCGCGCATCTCAGCCCACCGAGCACAAACATCACTACAGCATCACCTATATCTACTGGTCATCTTGCAGTTGATTCTGTACCTAATCTGGTCAATGAGGCTCCAGAGGCCTTGATCGCGGGAACGGATTCGTCCCCGACCAATAGCGTGGATGTGTCCCTGGATGATGGCACGCTTGACCCAGAAACATCAAATACAGGTACCGGTAATCAGGCCTCTTCCTTCACTACGTTACCAATAAGGCCAGCAGGTGGAGATGAAAGCGGCCAATCACAGGTGAAGTCGGCGTCTGACGAGAAGTCTGCCGCTGAATGTACAGCATCGCCGAGCATCCAGATCAACAGGCTCAGCCGAGGCGAACCTGTACAGAAAAGGCTCAAACTGGAGATTCTAGAATTGGAGCGAATGTCGCTGCATGTCCCCGTACTTCAAAAAGCCCTAGATTGGTCCGTTATTACGTCTCTCACCATACTTCAGTGTTGTGAACATGAGCAACTTTGGAAAGTTCTACGCCGAGCATATTCACCTCGACCGATTATTACGTCATCCACACTCCCTTCGCAAGCCATGTCCAAACGTGTATCGCAATCTCACTTGCGACAGGCATCAGTGTCAGAAGCAGCGCCGCATTGTTCTTCCGAGTATCGATTGCAACTAAAGAAAATACACACCGATGCTGTATCGCCTTCACTTATTTCGTTCTTGAAAGAAACCCTTGCTCCAAATAGTCTTGAGTGGATGTTTCTTCAAGAGCATCGCTCCTACGATTCAAAAGTCTCGATCGACGCTATTTACAAGGGACCACTTCGGCGGCACCGTGCGAGTCTGAGGAAGATAATGATTGATTCTGACAGGGGCCCCTCTGAAAATCATTTGCACAACCAAAAATGGAGGAAGTGGATGTTCAACCGGGACGTTTTGACATTTGTGACGAGCGGCAAGATGGGCTCCTTGAAAGAGCTGGCCATGGCTGTTGATTACAAAGACTGGGTATGATGAATTTCTCTCCATGACGTTCAACACCATTAATTGTCATGTAGCATTTCTTCTTGCAGAGGCTCCCTCAAATCCCTCAGCTCCGCTCGCTCTACGTCCCCCACATCGCAGATCACGTTTACGCGCACCATCTGGATGCAAAGGAATTAGCACTGCAAGTCGTGGACATTGTCACGTTGCGCCCTGAGATCGAGATCTGCTACATGGGCATCCAAAACAAATGTTTCGAGATCTTGGAGAACAGACATCACGAAGACCCTCCCGCCTACCTCTACCACGACTCAACCACCAGCCCCGCCAATGCCGGCCCCGGCGGCGTAGTCATGGGCGATCCCGACGAAGACAGCGACGCAGACGATGACGACCACGACGAAGACGACGATGATGACGATGACGACCCAGCCGCCGGCGTCTCTCCCCCAACAGATCCCGACGAAACCGAATCCGACGTCGGCGAAGAAAGTAACGGAGAATCCGACGAGGAAGCGGGTGGGTCTGAGGACGGGAAGAAGAAGCCGAAATTGAGACTTAGGGAGATTTTGTTCTATGATGATAAGGTGTCGGTGTTCAAGGCGAGGCATGGGCGCTTGTAGCGCGGCGGTTAGGGAAATTGGGTTCATACTAGCGAGGGCGCAACGGGGGGAAGGATAGGTTAAGGGGATGGCTGGATGGAATTTGCTTTTGGTATGCATAGGTTTACGGGGTAGATATAGGTAGGTAGGCATTTAGGTAGTGCATTGTATTGAGGGAATATACTGTTTCCGGGTTGCATGCGCGATCTTTGGACGTTATAAGGTGAGTGGCAGTGCTAGGTGGAAAGATTTGGACGGAACTCAGCAGTATATATATATACCAAGGCACGTGATCCCCAGGAACCCTACTCTAAGTGTACAGATTATAGAACTCAACGACGTCTAGAATCTGCCTGCTCCGTATGTCCAAGTCCTCATTTCGGTGTGGAGGGCATCACCCTGTTGGGACTGCCATTTGGGCTTCACCCTACGCCTGCTGTCCCCGACGTCAGGCTAGCATCGTACAATTTGGATTGGCGATGGTGTCCGTTGCTTTCGATAACCACTGTTGATTGTAGCCGAGCGGTATTAGTATTACGCGTTGGACGTCAACGCTTTGCATCAGAAGACCGTTTAGTAGGTAGGCCAGGGCCAGGGCCAATTGAAGCCATATAGGTCGATGTAGAGCATGGCCGAGACCTGTGGTTTAAGCGGCGAACGATTACGCCGACTTGAGAACTTGGCAAGAATTACTACGAACAAGACTATGAGAGTAAAAAAGCCCTAGAGGCAAACTACAGCACAAGTTGCAATTTTTGGATCAAACAATAACGGTCGTGATCCTACCCACCACCCCTTCCAGACCAACACTGGATTTCTCGCCCCGCTCAGAAGAACCACCTACACCCGACCCACTGCGCATGACCAAGACCTGCGTACCAACTTCAATCCATTCGTGATACTGCACGAACTGAAAGCTAGCCTCGAATTGTCCAGAGTCTGGTGGACTATTCGACAGTCCCACTCCTCCGTCATCGGCACCGCTATCGTCCTCGGCGCCACTATCATCAAAGTTGAATACATCTCTAACAGCGGATGGCGCAGCATCTCCTTGGTCAGATGCGTCGATACTAAGCACCTTCACGGAGGCACGGATGCTGGCAACATAGACGATAGCCAACGCCCCCGGTACCAGCGTCGCGGGATCGTGCCGAGTAAAAGTGGCAGTGAAGCCTTTGTGAGCGGCCGGCATGACATCAACGTCGGAGGACAGACCGAAATGTGCCAAAATCATTCCTTTCCGCAGTTTCAGATTCGCTGTTGATGCGGCTGCCCAGCCAGGCCTTTTAGAGTTGGCGGACGCAACACTTGTGATACTAATGGTGCCGACTTGACCAGCGAGCAGTTTGCGAACGGGCAGACGTAGATTACGAAGACTGAGCACGCGCACATGTTGCCAGTGACGAGATTCAGGAGGTGGAGGTCCATTGGAGGAGCTCTGTAACGGGAGACTACTGAACTTTTCTGGTGGAGAACTGGCCCTAGCTCCTGCGGAAGTTCCAGCGCCTGTATTGTTCTTGGTGTGCCCTGGGGGAGTCCCCCGGTATACATCTTGCCCTGTAAATTCATTGCTGGTATCAAGCATCACAGGTCCAACAAGGAGTTCGTCTCCAACAGACAACTCTCCGTACCTCATGTGGCCGCTCAGAATCAGCAGCTGACCGGCATCCTGAGCATCGATATTCTCAAGTGAACGCATGCCAGTGCTTGACAGATCGAAGATCTCGTCTATGTGGAAAAGCACTGTAGGTGAAGCTCTTGGAGGCCCAGAAACGACGTCTGGGGATATTGGCGATTCTTTCAGCCGTACTGGCGGAGGTACAGGCAGATGGCTCAAGAGAGCATGGAGTTTGCCAATTCCAGTCCCGCTTACCGCACTGGTGAGTATAATGGGGACCAGCAAGCTAATGTACTCTCCCACCGAAGCGAGCATCCGCCGGACCTCGTCTTCTTCGCCGTGAGCGAGTGACTGCGAGTGCGGACCTAGACGCTCCCTGCTCGTTGTCGATAGCATTATAGGTTGTCGCCCGGCAGCTTTTAGCGTCGACAGAACCTTGGCAAGTGTCTGCCTCAGACCAGTCTTGGAGGCGAGATCAAGTTTAGTAATAACGACGACCAAAGAGAGGCCTAGATGCAAACAGAGCTCGAGGTGGGCTTTGGACAGGTCAACTCCAGCGCCAACGGATCCGAATATTTCCTCAGCGGTTACAGTTGCGCCAATCTTGCCACCGTTGTCTTCATTGTCGTCAGCAGCCACGCAACAAACAGTCCAGTGAGGAGCCCAGGAGACGAGATTACGGATGATCGTACGGCGATACCTCGGATGGCCTGCGGAGTCCGTTACGAACACCAGCCGTCCATCTTCCGCAGCGTTATGGATGTCATTCCATGATGACACATTCCCTGAGGCGTAGTTGATCACATTTGTGTCTGTTCTCGTTGTATCGTCCACTATGGCCACATTTTGATAGCCAATAAGCTCAGGCGCTACGGAACTAGTCACCCCAGAAGCAATTTCGTGTCGGTGCTTCAGCAAGCTGAGCCTACTTTTCCCACGTCCATTGTCCAGTGTAGAGGTTGACAAGGTTCCAAGCAGTGATGATTTTCCAGATGTAGTGCTTCCGGTCAAAGACACCCGAATTTGCTCGGTCTGTGACCCCGTACCCTCGGTCGGAAGACTGCAGTCCTCGTATGGGATGGGATTCGCGTGAAGTGGGCCAACGCCACCTATGGGTCCCTTAATATGCTGTCTGCGAGGGTCGAGATCTGGAAGTACTAGAGCTTCCGTAACCCATAATTGCTCTTTACGTAACTTCGGCAACTTCGTCTTCTGAGAGAGTGTCTTTTCTACCCACTCGCAATCTCCAACAATCACTGTGCGAAGGACATTTACTTTACAACCCAGACTGGCAGCCATTGCACGGAGGTTCGTCAGGCTCTCCTCCATCTCATCCGCAGTAAGGCCGACGAACGTACCATCATCAGATACCCCTATCTCATACAGCGCGCCTCGGCTCTCCTCTAAGCCCGGAAGCAGCCTTCCAGGGCGTGCTGGAGCGCCCGATTTGGGAGACGCCTCAGGAAGAGCCGGGAGGACTAGATCCGCCGATGATGAAGAATGGTACGGTGATGACTGTTGAAGACGCCATAATAGCTGGGTCGTTAGATTCTGCAGTCTGTTCTGGCGCGACTGGCTGGTCGGAACAGGCACAGGGAATGATTTCTCCTGCTTCAAGAAGGCAGGCGCTTGAGACCGAGGTGAATGTGCCTTTGACTGATAAGAACCAGATATACGTTGCACGGTCGATGAAGCGGAGAACGACCGCCGTGGCCGGAGCAGTAGGTGCAATTTGTACTATCTCAAAAATTGGCTCAGTGAAACACCAATGGATGTCCATGTATAATTTACCTCGGTAGGCCCCTCCTGTGGCTCCGCCTCAAGCCTTGTGATCCCGCAATCAGCCAACAACAATGGTCGAGGGCTTCCTGTTCCCATAGGGCCCTCCACCCCGCCATCTGCAACAAGCCTGGACGTTGAGGAAGATGGCGTCAGCCATGGAGACGAGAGTTTTGGTGGATCAGGATCATATGTGAACACGGATGCCATCTTGAAGCTTATAAATTCCCCACACTTCAGTTGTTTCACAGTATCTCTCCCACTCTATGGTCAAGGTGCCGTACAGGAATGACGCTGGCTTGCTTTGAAATGGTATAAGCCCGTTAACGACCGTGTGTTTGTATGTGAGTAGTGTATGCGGAACAGTTGCGACATCGAGGGAAGCATTCTGGCGGTGCTGGATAGTGTTGAAGCTGGAAGTCTGGACGTTGACCTTGTGATGACTGTTTTGAACGGGCGCGCAATGACTACGACACGGTGGCCATAGATAATATGGTTGTGAGCGAGTTCATCGCGGTTTGTGGTATCATAGGAGTTACTGCATTGAGAGGTCTAATAATAGTAGGAGGGAGGGAGTAGTACGAGTAGTTGAAGGTGTTGTCGACGATGTAACCTTGGAAGGCAAGGGAGGTAGACGATGTGTCATCGAGCCATCCCGCCTCACCATCACAGGCACTAACTTCCATCGTCGCATTCCTACAAGATCGACCACCGATGCATCTGTCGGCGATGCCAGAGATACGGCTTCTCTCTCTTCAAACCCGCAAGCTTACAGCGATTACAATGCAGCTGTCGGTGCTGTAACAAGAAAGGGGCCCCCCTATTGAAGGAACGCCACCAACATCCTTCTGTATCCATTTGAGCCACGCAGAGCTCCCCCAGTCAACCTCTTCGTCAGCCTCTTCGTCAGCCGGCTGCTCTAGGACCGCGTCCCCGGTCCAGTAGTATCTAGCCAACTCCAATTCTTATCGAGACGCATCCACCTCTCACGTTGATAGGGCTGATTGAACAGCCTCGACACCACATCCACGAATGGCGTCGTCTCACGAGCTGGTCTCGTCTAGGCAGACTAGGCTCGGTGCAGCTAGCTTGCTGTGCCGTTCAGGACGGCATTCCCTCTTCCGCCCATACGACGATGCCAATGGCAAGGCCAGTGGCAAGGCCAGTGGCAGGCCAGTAACAAGGCCAATGATAAGCAAGATCTACAAGCCACAAAGCACCAACAGGCGCCCAGCCATGCCAGTGCCTGTACCTTATGCTTGCATACTTGCATACTTCGCATGGCACGGAACAGTATGTGCTACGGCAAACACCCGAGATGTTGGATGTTCGGACAGCGACAGCCTCACCCAAACGTAAATTTATTTTCCCAAAAGAATGCAACATGTGAAACGAGATACCGTGTTGGAATCAGATAGTCGCTTCGGACACCATCAAGCCTCGTGTGCCATGAATCTGATGAATGATTGAATGGAAACGAGTGACAGATAGACGCCACGCACGATGCCCCAAACGCCCCTATTGCCCCCTTTTGCTGTCCTTATGTTTGCCATCAAGGTCCTCGCTATGCCACCAACCAAAGACCATTGCAAACTCCAAGCCCCTATCCAATGACCGTAAGAACCAAACCACGCCTCGTCTCAAGATGCTTATGAACCTCTAGCTCACGAGTCTGACGTCTTCCTTGACTTGCACTTCTCATGTTGCATGTGTCCGTTACGAGCAGTCGTTCTTGTAAATTCCGCCCCGCAACGTGGGCAAGTAGATTTCGAAGCAGTCCCTGACTTCTCGCGTTGATGCCGGAGTAGATTGCTGAATGTTGAGAATTGGCGTCCATTGCAGCCATGATCCCAGCACTGTGGTTTTGGACGAACCCCCACAATTCTCATTTGATGATCATCCGGATCATTTAAATTTGGCACAGGACCGCGAGTCCTAGAACCCGGATATTGCTGCTGAAGTACAGTATCTGACGGTGCAGTCAGGTTAGACGTCATGGGGCTGCAGGCTTCGTTAGTCCGGACGGAGCGGAGGTACAATAATTGAGGTGCTCTCACTTGGTGTACATGGGTTGTGGACCCATGGGAGGCATGTCATATGCCTGTGGATAATCGCCATAATGACTGGACGGCCTGAAGAGCGGTATCAGCGACTAATACGCTGGCCACAGCCTCATGACACGTACCCTGAGACACTTCCTGTGTAATCGCCCGGCACAGACGAAGTCATCGATCGTCGAGAATAAGGGGTACTCTCGCGAGGCGTGCTGCCAAGAACAGATGGAGCTACAGGAAAGTCTATCGTAAGCCCCACGTTCTGTCCACTGTTCGACCACGCGGAGGGAATGCTCGGCAATCGCTCTCGTCGTGAACGAGCCTTGACCTGGCGGCGAGGCTCTTGCAGATGACGTCGCCGTTGCCGAGCAATCTCACGTTCCGCCACACTCAGTCCACCGGAGGTCGAGCTAGCAAGGAGATTGGGGCCGGAGGAGCCTGACATACTTCGACTCTGTACCCTTGTCCGACTGAACGGATAATCTGCTCAAGTAATCAGCGTTATTTACTAAGTTTGTTCTGGGTTTAAGAACCCACCTTGTGTAGATGATGATCTCGGGGAACCGTAAGAGCTTTGTTGGCTGTAACCGCTCAACATGGGCGACGGAGCATAGCCGTATGAGGTACTTCCTCATCGTTAATGTCAATGGTAGTTGAGGGTGACCTTTGCACGTACCTCATGTCTACTGCTCCGTAGGCGTCAACTTGCGATGGGCCGGGTCCACTTACGAATGACGTCGGCGCTGGGTCGAATGGGTACGCAGGAAGATCTGCGTTCGCGGGTTCGAGAGTATAATAAGCTGGATGGGATTCAGTGAAACCCCTTGATGGTGAGGTTCTAGAAAAGGTGCTTGGGTCGTATCCGGTTTCTAAGTAAAATGCCGTAGGGTCAGATCGCGCTGGTGAGCGTCGACGGTATTGTTCGGCTGTGCCCTGATAAGCTGACAAAGGCGCAGGCACGTGTGGACTCCCGACGGTTTCGCCTATGCGAAGACCTTGGAAGCTGGCTTCGGTCACGGAGATATTACTGATACGCCGAGGCCTACTACTACGTGAGTGGTCTGAAGAATGGGAACGAGACATGACGAAAAAGCTGTAGCCGAGACAGTAACATACACGCACTAGTGATTGAATAACTCTCTGGACACGCAAGGCAGAAGTCGAATTGTGTTTGAATATATATTCTTTCCGTACTTGACAGTTGGTTTCTTCATTAAAACAAGGAGGAGAAGTGTTGTTGACTGCGGTGTCGCAGATGTTTTGCAGCGCCTGTTGGGAGCCACACTTGGGGCATTCGATGTTCTAAATAATCTGAAGGAACACTGAGCCCTGTCCACATGGTGATTGGCCAGCCCTGCAACTGCCTGACCAAAGAAGCGAAGGAGCTTGATCCTTGACGCCAACTAGAAACGGCTCGTTGACTCGAATTTAGGCTGCCATCAGAAGCTGGGGGGGAACTTCCCGAAGACCGATAGAGGGTGTGCGGGTACGAGGGTGCACCTGGCATGTAGCACGTAGCCACGGCCGAGCAGAAAGGCCGAGGTCGAGGCCTCGTTGCGGCTATCTCGTAGAATGGCAGCAGAGCCCAGGTCAGGACCCAGGTGTTCTAAGCTCGTGGCGATGCCTCCCGGTCCTTCATTTGGGATCCGGATTACGGTACCTGACGCCTTATCTGGCACTTTCTGTAGCGGTATGAGTACCAACATAAGCGTGAAGGACTGACTTCCTTTGAGGGCGTTATTTCGTCTGCCACTGGCAGTGGATGATTGTTTCATGGTGTGTCAGCCATGCGTGGGACAGTCGGCACAGCCTTGGAGGGGCAGACCTGTGTAGAGATCGCGCCGTGTGCTGACCGACCCGTGTGCATATCAACTGCGGCTGAGGGCGACGAAGAGCTCCAGATTGTTGGAACTCTTGGGAAGGGTTCGTGGCCTGCACGTCAGTGGTAAGGCACAGCATAAAAGCTCTCGGGCCCCAACCTATCCGCGCGAAGCATCGTCCAGCAAGAGTGATGCCGTTTCTCTTTCGTCCGTCCGTGTCGGGGCTTTAGCGGTGTGCTTGCTTACGAGGTACGGGTGAAGTTGAGTCACCCCGGCCGTAATGGCGTTTGGATGGTCGAGAGGGGTTAGTTCGGCCCCAGAAGTGAACGTACCGCTCCACGTTGCAACTGCGGCGTGGGGTCCGACAAGTCGACAGTGGATATGCCATGGAAGCATCGAGCCAACGAAAGGAAAGCCCTTAAGCAGCAGAGGGGCGTGCAGCTTAACGACGCGCGATGCCGCCATGGAGCTGAATGCCGATCACCATGTGTCCTACAGGGTCAAGAGTACGGTAGCTTGGTGCCGATGATGAGTCGGAGCAGGCGGTGGAAGCGCCGACTCCGAGCTCACAGATCAGTGATCACCTTTGTCAAACGCACGCAGCTAAGTGCCAGTGGGGCCTAAGGCAGGCCCTCAGGCCATCAACAGCCTGGGGGAGGCTATTTTGGCGGCTAAGCGGCATGACAGAATAAAGCGAGGCCAACCGCTTCCACACCGTGACGAGTCTGACGACTGAGTCTGTGACAAGGGACTAATGTACACTCTTGTTATCACCGCTAGCTGGTACCTGCTGTGCGACCAACGTGCATCAGAAGCACTATGTTGGTGCTCGAGCTTCCAACACCTGTGTGTCGCAATGGGTGGTGGGAGCGGTAACGATGATGCAGCAACGTGCCGTAGGGCTTGTTTCGATGCAGGTGCTTCAGGTGCTAAGGTTGTTCGAGCCCTCAAGCACAGCAGTGACAGCATCAGTGTGCCAGAGTACGAGCATCGGCACCGGGACCCTCCAAATTCCGCAGTCGTGACTCGCTGACGGCGCGAATTCGCAACCTTTACCTGTTCAATGTTTCAACCCCGGTCTTTACCTGCTTATCTCATTCGCTGTTTCGCGACCTTGATTTGTTGGAGAGCTTTGGCACGAGACGCAACAAGCCAGATGATCTACGCCCGACTGGCGGCGGCTGCTCCGCTTTGCTCTAACGTTATGTTACGGTGACGGTCGCTTTCGTCTAGGAAGATGAGGGCTTCGTAAGGCTTGTCTGTCAGACTGAGGACTGAGGACCTCTTACCGAGTCTGCACAATCAAGGATGAACATCCACCCGACGAGTAGACCGCCATTCAACCTACGGGCACCTACGGGCGGGAAGGATTACACTTGTACAGGCCAGAGGTGGTGTGATCTTCGAAGGATCAAGGATCCTGTTACCACGCGTACATCTGCAGCCCTGCATCCTGCTCTGACCTCCTCCACTTACGAAGTACCGTACAGCCAATTTGGCGTAAGGCTGAAGGCCCCCACAGGGCTAACGCAAAGGTAAGAGCAGATGGGATTCTTCGTGTGGCCGTGCTGAGGGTCGAAACACTCGCACCAACGAGGCCAGAAGATACGTTGATCATACCAACACACGGCCGCTCCGTCTCAGACTAACGGGGATGAGTAGCCTCCCACGACATTTGAGATGATTAATGCTACCATGCGCAAGTCGGGGCCAGATGACTCCGTGACCGAGATGAGAAGCTTTCTATCTTTGCGACCTAGACGAATCTCGTCGGACAGTGTCAGAATTGGTAATGCCGTAATCGTAATACATGCCAGACGCCTGCAGAGACTGATTCGTCCCTACAGCACAAGGCGGCCAGTGGCTGCGTACAACGGTGAGCATCAGCTGAGTGCGTGGACTTTGCATTGGTGGAGCCACTTCATACACTCTACACCTGCGGACTCACGCGTAACGCGAATACGAACATTATACACCGCCCACACGGCCGCTGACTTCGATAAGAGACGACCCGACTGCCTCGTGATAAAGGACTGAAGGCTTACTCATACGGCGTAATTCCCCGCAGCTCTCGCAACCAAGTACATCTGCTATAGCCACCTCATCTTTCTCAAACAGGGCGTGACGTCACGTGCCCAGTGCTCATGATCTCATTCTCAATGGCCTTCCGCCGGGCTTCCTCTTGTTCGCTCATGATGTCCTTGAAAACATGGTCCATCTGCTCCAAGGTTCGGCCATTGGTTTCCGGCACGAATAGGAACGTCCAGATCAAGGAAAGAAGACAAAAGACAGCAAAAAAGGTGTACGCCCCGAAACCTGTATTTTCTACCAACGGCGGGGTGATGAGACCCTGGAATCGTTAACATCTCTTCTCAGAGAGGGTTCAAGAGCCACTGCCTACTATGATGAAATTGTTGAGCCAGTTTGAGCAGGTCGATAACGCAACCCCCTTTGCTCGAAGGGATGATGGAAAGATCTCTGAGGGCATAGCCCACCTAATTTCGGCGGTGAGTCGTACGATTCGTTAATCGCACAGCGGTCCACTTACGGAACAGGCCCCCATGAGGCGCCAAAACTCAACATGTAGAAGAGCAGAAAGCCAACGCTAATCCAACCTTCAGCTCGGTGGGCCGGCCAGTTGCTTGAAAACAGTCCCACGAGAATCGAAATGATCAGGTGCGAGATGGTCATAAAGAAACTACCCCAGAGTAGAAGCGGGCGTCTTCCGAACCGATCCAGCGTCCAGATACTACTGGACACGCCGACGAGTTGGGTAATGTTGAGGACGCCTGACATGATCAGCTGCATATTGTAGTTCAACCCCATGGTCTCAAAAAGGGTAGGACTGTAGTAGATGAGGGCGTTGATCCCAACAAATTGTTGGAAGAACATCAGACCCACGCCTATGTGGGTTCTTCGCCAGCAGCCACGCCTGAAGCAATCCGCCCATGAAGCGATCTCGAGCTTGATGCGGCTGAGGATGCTCCGGTTCTGTAACCTAGGATGTCTTACGACGCTGACTTCTTTATGGAAGGCGACTTCAGCTCGGATGTCATACCACTCCTGTTCCACACGGGCGTCTGTAATAGGAAGCTGACGTAGCTTTGCCAAGCTGTGCAGAGCCTCTTGATCACAGCCCTTGGATGCGAGCCACCTCGGCGAAAATGGAAGAAAGAGTATGCCTACGCCCAGAACGAGGCCCGGGGCCAGTTGCAAGAGGAATGGAAGACGCCAAGCCCATTCCCCGGCCATGTACCGTGTTCCATAGGTGATCCAGAATGCAATGACAATGCCAAACACAATGCTAAACTCTTCAAGGACGAGAAGCGTCCCTCGAATCTCAGGAGGACTGATTTCTGAGATGTACAGCGGCGCCACCATGCTCAGCATACCAATACCCACACCGCCAATGAGTCGTGCGACCACCAACATGGGATAGTCGACTGATGCTGTCTGAAGAGCAGAGCCAACGGTAAAGATACAGACAGCTACCACGATGGAGTACTTCCTCGAGATCTTGTCGGCAACCCAGCCTTGATTTAAAGCACCAATGAACGCACCCAGCTCAATCATGGCAGTGAGCAGGCCTTTCCAGAATCCCGCACCAGAAGCTGTTGCGGAGACTTGCGGGAAGCGAGACAGGAACTGTGGCATAACAAGGATGACAGAGACAACACCTTGGCTAGTGGAGGTTAGCGGCTGTGACTCCCGGATGTCATCGGAGGGCGGCGAGGCCATACTCATAACCAAACAGCAGGCCTCCCAACGCCGAGAATGCCGCACAAAGGGTGGCATAGTAGTTGATGAAGAGTCCCTGGAAGCCTACACGAAGTCAGGATACGATGAGGCTCCAAAATACGTCAGGATTTGGGTGCGGGACTTCAAGATTGTCTTGATGAGGAGGAGCTAAGCAAGTAGGTGCTAATGAATGGTATCATGATTGAAGCAAAGCTGAGAATGATGCCAAGAGGTACACGAAGCATGGGGAAATACAAGCACCAGGTTGACTATGGGGCACTTGAAGAGATTAGACAATGTCTCACCTGGAGGCCCATAAGTGTCTCGATGTTCCCAGACAGCGCCGGATTGATTCGCAAAGTTATTTCGATCGGTGGGCGAGACTACGTCGCTGTTGTCCTTGGAAGGTTCCATTGTCATATAAAAACACTTCACGGAGTAAAGATACTTGAGAGAGCACCCTGCGTGTACGAGTATATCTCTGACTCTAGACGTCCGAATCTTGTGTGGGTGAAGTAATAATTACGGCCATCCCCACTGAGATCACGCGCGCTCTCCCCACTTGCTACTTAACGATGCCACTTAACGATCCGAGTTTTGCATTTTGCCTTGTGCATGCCATGCGCGACACGAAAACCGTTCCGACGCCTTGGCTCTTCATTTCCGTGGTCCATGCGATAATCGCATGATACGCAGGTCGTTTGTTCAATAGGGTGGCACATCGATGCCTCTCACTTGCCTCATGGCGAGCAACAGAACGTGGGAGCGTTGATGGATGACGTACGGAGTTGTAGGGATGCCCTGAGCGGATAAAGCTAGCTCACTAGTTGCTATCGGGTGCCCCTCGATTTCAAGCAGCGTGGTCTACAGCAGTACAAAATACGAGCACATGTCTACTTTACCTTCTGAGGTACATCGTCATGCGTCTCAGGCCTGACTGCGCGCAGGATTCCTACTTAAGGTGATCCTGCAGTGTCTCGATAGCACCTACTTCTTCATAAACCTCGCTGCGCACTCCATCTTGCTGCCTAAATCGAATTCGGCGCACTTGGAAACGTTCCTCAGCAATATCTATACACCACAGTGACCATCGCTAGTCACACAATTTGCCCGACATAAGTCTTGGTTCAACTCAGTTGTACTAGCCTAAATCATAGATTGACACCTTCGGCCGAACGAAGGAATACCACAGCCGCAACACTGGCGATGGCTGAGTTTCTAACCAAACTCGTCAACTCAATCTTCACACCAGGTCCTACTCCATCCCTGGTAGTGGCAACCAACGCCTCGTTCGCCGCTCTCCAGCTAGTTCTCCTCCTCCTTCTGATCGCCACATACAGCATTCATTTCCTCATCTTGTCGATACTCAGCGCCGGCCTATGGTGGGCGATAAACTGGTTCGTGGCTGAGATACAAGCTGGTAACGCCAAGGAGGAAGAGGCAAAGCGGTTGCGAGAAGTGAGGAGAGACCGTAGCGAGAAAGGGGCGGAGGACAGTGGGACGGAGACGGAGGCGGCACAAGAGACGGGGCCACGTATCGGTGAGAAGCAAGGGATGGAAGGAAGTCTCAGACCGGCGACTACAGAAGGGCTACTGAGGAAGAGGCGAAGCTTGGGGGAGGCCTCAGGCGATCTGAGTACGGACAGTGAATGGGACAAGGTGTCAAATGAGGGTGAGGAGGATGCATAGATTAGGAACGACTTATGTCCGGGAAGGTCCTCCACTATATATGCGGATACGCGGCCATAGGTGTTCATGAGCGACTGGCCATCCATGTTCTATACCAGGTACTCTTAAATAATCAATACCCTGAAAGCCCTGTTCAAAGCGATTCGGAGTGGGATTACTGTATCAGAAACGTAAATGAAGCTTTGCGCAGCGCCTAATGTAGACATTCTTTCAGGCTACTTTCTATCTCATCCGGATCCCCATAAAGCCTTTCGACAACCTAAGCAGCTTGATCCTTGCACAAGAGAACCTTCGAAGAGGAGCTCTTCGATATTTCAGCCTTGCGGAGATGTCGCCAGGCCCGAATCGGCTTAGCGTCAGGAACGACCTTTTGAGCTTTCCAATTCATCGCGGAACCCTCACAAACCCAGGCTCAGATCCCATCCACGACGTCGCAGCCTCAACGCGCAAGATCGCTGAGAAAGACAAGCGGCGTCGATCAAGATGAAGCTCGTCAGGTAAGCACCTAACCCAGCACCTGCGCCCCCGGCAACCGCAAACTGAACTTCTCCCCCACCAAGGCCTCTTTTTCTCTAGCCAGGCTGACACTCCACGCCCCCCTAGATTCCTGATGAAATGCGCGAACGAAACCGTGACCATCGAGCTTAAAAACGGTAACCCCAGCCTCCCCTCCCCCACCACCCCTCGCCCACGCCGGCCCCAAAACAGCCCTACTAACAGCATTCCCCTCCCTCAGGCACCATCCTTCACGGCACCATCACCTCCGTCTCCCCCCAAATGAACACCGCCCTACGCGCCGTGAAAATGACGCCCCGCGGCCGTGACCCCATCGCCCTTGACACAATCAATATCCGCGGTTCGACTATTCGCTATTATATCTTGCCGGATTCGCTGCCGTTGGATACGCTACTGATTGATGATGCGCCGAAGCCGAAGAATAAGGCGAGGAAGGAGGCGGCGGATCGGGGGGGTAGGGGCGGAAGGGGGGGCCCGAGGGGGAGGGGGAGGGGAGGAGGGTTTAGGGGTGGGAGAGGGAGGGGCGGAGGGAGGGGCTTTTAGGTGGGAAGATGGAGTAAAGGAGGTGGGTGAATGGATGGGAGAAGTGGAGGTCTCTGCTTTGATTCTGAAGAGGTCACTGGCGTTTGCGTAGTGGGCAAAAGCAGTTCGGGTGGTATGCAGTCGCGAGAAATTGACGAATCGACCATAGGATCGACTGTTGCGGGAATTGGACTTTGCATTGGTGGAGCCTTTCTCATAGAAACTGTTTATCTGGACACTACATGAAGACAGCCACTGTTGCATTGAGGAGATACGATTGGGCCCTGTTGACCGAAATCGCCTTTCTGTCGTTCAACACTATCATGGTCCGTCGACTGCTGGCGATGGTTGAAGCTAGTCAAGACTGATGAGTATGGGTGCTTGCGTTCCCTTACCGACGGTTACCTACCGTTAGCAAGGGAATGCTCATACATGCATGTTACAGGCTAAGTCCGTCTCTTCCATTGTACAAGCGCGATTCATGATCTCGACAGCCTAACAACCTGCAACTTCTCCCACCCCCCCACCTTCCCCGACCTCCCCACCGTCTCCACAGACCAGCCCGCTTCCCAAGCAGCAACCCGTCGCTTAACCTCCTCAGGCCTGTTCTGCGCACAGAGCAGCACATACGCCACCCCCCTCTTCGGATTCAGTACACGCGGTATCTGCTCCAGCAGCCTATTCGTAATCTCCATCCCATCCACCCCTCCCGCATACGACAGCGACAACAGATACGCCTCCTCCTCAAACCCGCCCGCCAACCCCCTACCCTCCAGCCCACCCCCGCTTTCAGGGTTTGGGGACCGGGGTAGTTCGGACGTAGGCACATAAGGCGGATTGAAAATAAGCACATCCACCACCCCCGCCCTCAGCGGCGTCGTCAAATCCGCACACAGCCCGTCCAAAAACGAGGCAGTGACCCCCCCATCGTTTGACCCCCGGCTGCCTGCCTCCTCAGTCCCAGCCCCAGCCTCAGCCACCGTCCGCACCGCCTTGTCAACCGTTTGCCCCGTCGCCCGACACGCATACCCATTGACGTCCGTGCCAAGGGTAAGCACGTCCGTTCTTCCAAAGATCGCTTCCTTATGCGCCGCCACGAACGCAAGCACCACTCCCGACCCCGTGCCCACTTCTAAGACCAGCGGCGGGGGAATGGGCTCTGCGTGGGTTTCGGATGCACGGTTCAAGGCGAAACGGGCGGAGAGAAAGGCGGTTTCGGAGGGGGACGAGAGCGTGTCGAGGAGGAGGTAGGAATCTTCAGAGGGTTCGTAGATGTGGGTGAAGGGGACGTGGGTGGTTGATGGGGTGGGGAACATTGCGAGGTGGGGCCATGGGGAAGGAGGTGGTGGGTGGGTTGGTGGGTGAGGTAGGAGGGCTCGGAGGGGGAGGTTTGTTTGTTTGTTCCGGGAGGTCTGAGGTTGGGTTTGAGGGGATTGCGAGATCGGAGTAGCAAACTTGGGTTGCAGGTTTTGAAGATTACGTAGAGGGATGCTCAGTTGTATAAATCTAGAGCTAGGAGAGCTTTACAATCACAGCCTTTTTATATATATCCATATCGTTACAATGTAAAGCTGGTATAACCCGCTCGAGCACTTGATAGAAAAGAACCTCGGCGCGGCCATTTTCCGCTAATGAGGTCATCAGTTAAAGTCAAAGCTTCTACTTCCAACAATCCTTTCTATACACCACTTCTGCATTCATATACTATCATAATGAAAGTCTCTCTACGCCTCCTAGCAAACCCCACCGCCGTCGGCTCAACCGCAGGCTTCAAGCCCGCGCCCTTAGCTCTCCTCCCGCCAATCCCACTTTTCAGACGTATATTACGAACACACCGGAAACATTTACCCAAAGAGATGCGGCTACTGGGCGACGAGTACGTGAAGAGCGAGTTCCGCGCCCATAGGAATGTCGAGAATCCTGTGCACATTGTTGGTCTTTCCGTTCACCGGTGATGTCAATTGTGCTGGTGACTGACGGTGCGTGTGCACCTTCACAGATAGGGTTTTTGACAGAGTGGCAAATGTACGCCCAGAAAATCGAAGGTGATGCGTGGATGGGGGAGAGACTTGATGGTGGCAAGATCGATAAGATGAGCGGTATGTTTTCTGGTTCCATATATCTGCCTCAATGGATGACCAGAATGGCTAATGCGATTCGCAGACCAGCAGCTAGGCCAGCTGTACGAGCTCATGCAAGCTATACAGAACAAGGAACGAGGAGGAGATGGCGATCTGTGATTTCGCTTGCAAACTATTACGATACGTAGGGTTCGACATTCACGGCCGCTGGTGCACACCTAGCATCGGCACGGTCTGGCTGCTCATAGGCGGGACGGTGAACCTGCATACGACAGCGAATGAATACCAGCAGAGAGGACAGGTCGCTATGACTCTTCCAGTCGATTCACGCATCCGGAGTATATATTACACTCACAGCAATACTTGAAGGCAGGAGATGACTGTCCAGGCTCGATTCACCCCCTGGGATTTGAATATATATAAGTCTGCTTCAGGTTGCGAGCTCTCAATCTCTTCTACAACTCAAACCTCCAAACCCGCTCGTTCAAAGTCTTTCCTGGTACTCTGTCAAACATAGAGAACCTCCTCCTTTGGCCTCGGCTCCTTTCCCAACAATCTATATCTGAAGCTAGAAGCAAGCTTCACCACCACACGCACTCGCACCTCCGCCAGTATACTCCCCGGCAACCTGAGATCCTTCAAGTCCAGAGACGACTTCCTCCTACCGGCTTCCTTCCCTCAGCCGGCCCCTCAGCAGGCCCCTCAGCAGGCCCCTCAGCAGGCCCCTCAGCAAACGAGCCCCTCAGCAAACTCTCCCCGTCGTCATGTGCACAACAACCTACTACAAGTCCCGCGCCTGCCGCCACGCCTGGATGACGATCAAAAAGCCCTGTGCTGAAGGCAAAAACTTCAGCAACTGCCCGTCCTTTCAAGACGGACGGGCTCGAGGACCTCCACCTCCTGGCCAGTGGGCACCGCCTGACTCTTGCCCATGGTGCGATCTGAAGGGCGCTCACGACTCGAACACGACGCGGGTGGTAACGAAAGTCAGAACGGGCGTCAGGATGTTCGGATTCGATGCGAGCAGGGGCAGTCCGGGGATTGATGTGATATGTTGCGCGGTGATGTGATGCGGGGCGAGGTTGTGGGTTGTTCTGTATACCGGCGTGCTTGTGCGTTCGTGCTTGAGGATTCGTGCTTGTGGATTGATGCTTGTGAGTTTGATGCGTCGCAGGAAGAGATGGTGACACATACCGAATATTGGAGTCATGGATGATGAGAATTGAGGGGGACAGCGACTCCGTTGTATAAACATGGGGGATCTTATTGAATACCCGCCAGCGCCATGGCGGTCTATATCCTGTAATAGAGGCTTGAAAACACTCTGGAACTCTGCCAGCTATGCCAAACAACTTGCCCTCCGGTATGAAAGGCTCCAACGTGAGACCCCAAAAATAATACGCCAAACATTCCCAAGCAGTTAAGAATCGCACCAAGTTATGACGCCCTTGCGCCTGTCTATCGTACCAAAACCGCCCCAACTTTTCTCGCATGCCTTTCATGATATGCGCTTTCCCCCAGTTTCGACCCAGACGCAGAACTGTCATCGCAAATCCAGCTGAAACGGTTTATACCTCCCCCCCACCGCCTGACACCTCGGACACACCCTCCCGCGATTCTGCTCGCTCGTCAACGCATACACGCAATCCTGGCAGAACCCCGAAATACACTCCGTGCACGCAAAGCTATCCTTGAGCACACTAGCCCGGTGGCACGCCGCGCAGTATATCTGCACGGGCTGCGAGAAGGTGGGGCTGGAGTCGGAATTGTTCGTCAGAGCCGAGGAGGGCATGTGGAAGTTCTGACCCGATTGTTGGGAGGATTCGATGGAGGATTCGACGGAGGGGAAGGGCTCGGCGGCCTCGGAGGCGGGAGGCGGGGTCAGGGCATGTTGGAGGGGGGACGCTTTGTAGTGGTCGACATGTTGATGGTGGGAGGAGAGGAAAGGGGGAAGGGAGGCGCGTTTGATGGGGGGGGGGGATTGCGGGATCTGGTGGTGGGTTAGCTTGTTGGGGGTCTTTGATAGGGGCGGTTGGGTGGTGGGAAGCGTACGGGAGTAAGGTCGCGGTCGGAGTCGGCTTCGTTGGCTGAGGTGGCTGCTTCGATGAGATCTTCCCACCGCTTGCCCATAACTGTTGCGGCGCTTTGCGGTTCTGCGGAGAAGGCTTTTCGACCTTCTATGCTCATTCTCCGGGCGTAGTCTTTTGATTTTGTTCGCTCGTGCTTGGGTTTTCGGGAATTTTGTGTTATAGAGGATTTTCTTGGTCTGGCGGGCTTGCTGGTTCGCTGTACGGGGGGTAGTGTGGAGGATCGACCCGGCGGTGAGCGTGTCAACATGGAGGGTAAGAGTTCCCGTGGTCTTGGGGACTGAAATGGTGGGATTGGGTCTTGGTTTAGATGGTGCTGTATTGGTGGCAACTCGACAGACGAATGCATGCGTGGCTGTTTGGATTCGGTATCGGAATGGAAATCCTTGTTGGACAACTTTCGTCAGTAGGAGGATATCGAGGCAGTTTGAATTAGGGTCTTCATATAGACACACATTTTCAGATTCCCAGTCCGAGTCTGGTCGGTGATTATGCAGCTGCGCTAAAGCTACTGCCGCCGTGGCGGCAGCTGGGTAAGCTTCCTCCAAGGTCCTGGGTCTTGCAGGAGAGCTGTTGTCGCCATGATAGCCTTCTCTATCATGGCCGTAAACTGTATACCATCAGTAACTTGAGTTGGCCAATTCCAATGGCTAACAACATACCTGAGGCGTGGAAAGGTTGAGTCGGTGGTGGTGGAGGTCGTTCGGAAGGAGGAGTGTTTATCATAAGCTGAAAGCTCTCTTCGGTCGCAGGAAGCTTAGAGATATAATGCTCTGGATGCGCTCTTCGTATATGCTCTTGCATGGAACGGTACCGCTTCTCCTGTGCGTTCAATGGCTTGTTACCAAACTGCACTTACTCAAGCAAGGGCCGAGATTTGCATCCCCCGGACAGAGCCATTATGAGCGAGAAGACTCACGCCAAGGCAGCGCTTCCGACAATTTGTGCCATCATGGTTGGTCAACGGACAGACGACCTCGTTGTTGGCATCTGAAACGGAAAACGAGCTTGTGAGTGATGATCGAGGTGGCATGGCCTGCCGCATGTATCCTCGTTCCGATCGGCAGGATCAAAAGCGAAGCAGCTCCGGCTGCAACGCAACGGTCGCAACGAAGGATGAGCAGCTCCGAGCTTGATATGAAGCTCCACAAACAGCAATTGGTCACATAAGAGCTTTTGTTACGACGGAAGAATAGGCTTGTGTGACGTGTGAGCGAGTGTGTGGGATGATAGTATGATCTGGCGAGCTGTTTGTTATCGATAGAGTAAGCCAATAGTGGGGGGTGAGGGGCTTGCCTGGATTTGCCGAAGCCCACAGCTCATCATGTACAAGGGGCCTCGTCCATGTCGCGTACGAGGCAGCTGCCATCTCCAGGCTCAAAAATTACTGATCGAGTCAATCAGCCTGCCAGGCTGGACGGGAAAGAGGAAAGAGGAAAGAGGAAAGCGGAAAGCGGAAAGCGTAGTGAACAATGCGGAAAGGTGCGCTCCCGAAACGGAACAAACCTTTTCAAAGCAGGATCCATTTCATTCCATTGTCACGCCGCTGAGCGCCAACAGCGGTCATGTGAAGATGTTGACAACGAGGTCGGTCAGAACTGGACTCGCGAATAATGTTGAGGGTCCACACCAATCTGCGTTGGAGCTGTGTGGTTCTCGTCGCAGGGCGCATTCATGAGGATACCTTGACCACTACGGAACAGCAGAGTCGTCTAGGCGGGGCCTCGAAAGCCCTCGGCGCACTTTTGAAGACTAGAGCAATATGCACCTAGAATTCTCGCCTGAGGTCCGTGTACCCGGGTCCTGTATGATCGGATGAGGGTCTGAGAGGCTTCTGCAATGTAAATAGACTAAGTTAAGCACACCGAATCGCTGACAACGTTGCACGGTGTATTTGACGTGCCAGTGTTCAAGGTTGGTCGGCGTCCATGGAGGTCAAGCCTCACGTAGACACTTCGATTGCCAATGCCAGCTCAGCGCAAACATCACTCGTTTTGGGCAACTCGAAGGTGGGACTAATCCGGGTTATAGCGGCTTGCTGCCTGGTAGTTCTTCTACACCATTGATCCGCTCCTCGAAGTCTCTCTGAACACTTGACAAACCAAAGAGCGTCTTCCCAAGATGGCTTAAATCCAGACCGTAGACACCGGCAGGTCCAGCATTGTTGTCTCGTGAGGCTCTCAATCTTCTATGCAAGAGCTGCTGGCTAGTTTTTTCTGCGGTGCTGCTCAAGAAAGACCCTGCAGCAGATCGTGAAATACACCCAGAAGGCCAAGGTATGTCGGATCATCCTACGGCATCCATCCATGAGTCTGGATATCGTCTAGGCCTATTTCTTCAATCGTATTAAACAAGAGATGCTGCGAAGTTGCCAGAGGTGTTCCGGCAAGTCTTGCATTATTCTTAATCGCACAGCTTCTTGTCCAACCGTGTAATTGACGTTTTCGTTGGATTGTCCCACGGAGAATGTCCTGTGATCCCTCTCGTCTACCGGTATTATGTTCAGATCGATGATGTTCCTGGTGGAAATGATCGTTTCAGTCCAGCGTACCTCTTGCATCTTCTCAGACACAACTGATCACAGCGTATGGCGGCCTGCTCGAAGCTCTGCAAGGCTGAAATTTTAGGGTCTCTTATAGATTCTCAAGTTGAAATTGCCTCTTGAGTTATGCATCCTGGTTCTTCTCGTCAGCAACAGGAGGTCCGGTCTGCAGGTATGTTAATGCTTAGGATTCGCTCTCAGTGACTGCATTCAACCAGTCCGCTTTCGTACGTGATGAGAGAGTAGACGATGCGTCGAATTTGCGAGGCTCAGCTCAACAGCCTGTCTCGGCGCCGTCATTTGGCGGTGCATCGACATGTTCGAGTCCGCCAGGGTAGTCCTTGCACAGTTTGCATCTTTGGGCCTTGACTGTGACGTCCACATTACGCACGGACACATCACGAACAGTCATCTTGTGAATGAATGCAAGGATAAGTTTCAGGAAGCCTGAAGACTCAGCGTTGATGGATCAACTAGAGAGGTAGCCTTCAGGGGATCATGATATAGTGACAGGGACGCGTATGGTACTAGAAGAATAGTACTCACACATGAGAAAGTACAAGCATGTAAAAGATTTCGGTGGTGGAAAGTCCGTATGGCTCACTTCCGACTTTCACGCAGATATTGCGTAAAATATCAGTCAAGCCATGCGTGCTCAAGACATCTGAAATTGTAGAAACAGATTCCAAAATCCCAGGAGGTTACGAAGCAAAGCCAGAGGTGGATATGGCGGGTATTGGAGGGGTAATCGTGGGTATGAGTTCAACCAGAAGCAGTCACGGGAGCCGCACGAGAGTTTGGGAAACATGAGCAACGTAACTTATAGCCACGAGGACGAGGACGAGGGACTCGGCGATGCATGGCGGAGTGGCGTCCGACAGCAAGCAGGCCGCAGGAAAAAGAAGTCATGACTGCTCCGCCTTTATGTTGGTCAAACATAAAACGGAGCCCCTTTTTTGCTGATCTTGAAGAATCCAGCCCCTTAGATCCGAATATCAGCTGTCATTCTAATCGAGAAGGCAAACCTCATGCCTTTGGCCAACTCCACTACGTCCAAGAAAGACACAGACCCTTGCTAGGAAGTCAAGGGAATTCCAGTCCCCAGTCCATAGATAGAGTCTCATGCTGTACCCTCCGCCTCGGACCCGTACCGCCAGGGTTACCGATCCAGAGGGCTTGATTCAAGTGCAGTTTGACAGGTCGGGGGCCCAGATATATCCACAAAGAGTGGTTCAATAGGTCGTAGTCAGTGGTGCGATTGCAGGACAGCTTCGAGGAAGAGCAAAGCTGTACAACGCTCATTACGTCGGAATAACTTGGAATTGTACCGTGTATGCCCTGGTACAGTATCCGGACAGCCCACCCGTGATTGTGGCCGCTATTTCCTGCTTGTGGATGCCGGGCAGGTTGGGCTTGCAGGGGTGGTCGTCATTTGTACAACGGTGGGTCTGACACATGCTGGGGGGCTGACGATTCGCTCGAAGAGTGATCATTGTATGCTGGCTGCCTCCTGCAGCGATGTTTAATGCGTTGGCCAGTCGGACGGAGATAAGCACTGAGAGGGTAATAGATAATGTTGCATTTGCCCTGAATCATGACGACGTTTGTACCACGACGAAGTCGGCTGCCAGGCGTGAGGTCCAAATCCATGGCAGTTGCAACAGGGGGGGCCTCTACACAGCAAAGCAGCGATCTCAGGCGTTGAGGCTATGAATTCCGGAGTCATAATAAGAGATGCAGTTCTTGCAGTATAGTGTGCTTCTATTGCTCGAAGTCGCCTAGATCCCGTTGACTCGAGACTGCCACTTCTTCCGACCGAGGACCGTTGCTGGTCCTGGACTAAGGTGGTGCTAATTGCCACTCGGCTACGCAGCCACAGCCACTCGGCAAAAAGTCATGCTTAGGAACACACATATTATTGTTCTGCCTACACCGTCCGCCTGCTGCCCCGGTGTGTAGAAGAATCAACAGAAACGGGCAACTGGAAGCGTGGCCCTTGCAGATCGAAAGTGCTGCGGCCAAGCCAGCGCTCTTATAATTTCCGATCCGTGCTGATTTCGTCGTCCCTTTGCGGCAAGGAGCGGCCGATCCGCGCTGTCGGGACGGCTGCGCCTGCGTCTTCTGTCAGATGCACGAATGAAACGAAACGGCCCGTCTGCTCCGTCGTTCGCCTCTCCATTCAACCTTTCTCCTCCCCACCTCCTCCGCCCTTCTCCTATCAGTCCTTTCGCCCCTGGCTATCTCTGCAGGAACCCCATGATCTCACTTACCTACAAGAGCCCTCAAAGCTCGGCCAGGTCGACGACCGATTTCAAGATGGCTTCATGAATCTAGTCGACCCTGCTATCCTCAACAGCAGTCACGTAAATACATCCTCGCCATGTCGCTCAAAGTTGAGCACCTCAATGGAGACACCACCTTCCTCTTGACCTTCTCGCCTTCCGAGACTCCGCCATCACTCCCCAGCGAGGCCAGAGTACCAGGCACTTTCACCATTCTCCTCGACCCTTGGATTTCTGGTCCTTCGAAAGTCTGGCATGCCAAGTTCTCACTGTCGAAACATACCATCCCATCCGCCATAGAGCACCTCTCAGAGATCCCCGAACCAGACGTGGTGATAGTCTCTCAAGACAAACCCGACCACTGTCATGAAGCTACTCTTCGCCAACTTAACCCTTCCTCCAAATTTACGACTATTCTGGCCGAACCAGCTGCCGCTAAGAAGATCCGAGGATGGAAGTACTTTGATCGCTCAAAGATCCATTCTCTGACTCCCTTTTCCAGCCAGAAACAAGACACCATCATCCGCTTCAAGATTCCGAGTTCAATTCCGGATGGGTTACCAGGTGAAGCCACCGTTGCCTTTATCCCCGCTAAGCGCGACATGACTGGCCTGCACAACGCTATTGGCATAACCTATCGTCCTCCGTCAGTACCTCCTCTATACTCAACCCTCTCGAAATCCAGCACGAGGTCTTCCGTGCTGAGCATTCCCATTCAATCCACCTCCAGCAATCTTCCGGACACTCCCCCCGAGACACCACCATCGCGTACCAGCACCTTCTCCTACAACACAACCTCATCGCGTAGCGACACCACAGCCAGCTCCCTTTCGTCGATGCCGCTGGCCTTTCAACCCACCCTCTTGAACCGCGAGCGCACCCTCTCCGTTATGTACTCGCCCCACGGCGTGACTTATTCCCACATTCATCCGTACGCCACCTCGCACCTCGTCCTAGCTGCCGCCTTACCCCTCACGCTCTTCCTCCACTCCTTCGACCGCGTACAAAACCCCTGGTACCTCGGAGGCAACATCAGCGCTGGCTTGCCGGGCGGCTTGGAGATCGCCCAGAATCTATTTACTAAGTGTTGGATCAGCGCGCACGATGAAGACAAGGAGAACACTGGCTTTAGTGTCGGTCAGGTTGTCACAAGAAAGTACAGTGTGGCGGAAGTGAAAGAGATGGTGGAGGAAGGGCGAAAGGGTGGGAAGTTGAAGGTGGATGTAAGGGCGCTAGCCTGTGGGGAGAGTATTGTTCTGGGAGCCTAAGGGCTTCTGCAAAGCTTAAGCATGGATTGAGGGCATTTGGAAGCGAGTGGCCTTTCCACTTTAAGGTTACTGGCGCATTTTCAGGCAGGATTGGGAAGATACCCCGAGCTATTGCTCAATCTTTGGTAATACGTGGCGGATGTGCTCGCGAGGGGCTTTTGCTACAAGACCTTATAGAAGATCGTTCTGGTCTAGCATGGAAGGGGCGGTACCGGAAGCAGGACACGATAGTTACGACTTATGTACATGACGCTACAATATTTACTTCTAGATATCGTGAAGCTTTCGCAAGATTGTGAAGTTTCTTAAGGATTACCTGCCCACACAATGCTGAGCGATAGTGTCCAAGTATATCACCACACAATAGCATCTGAGGAGTAGTGATACTCAACGTCAGTGGTTTCGCATGAGTACAATTGAGAATGGGTCTTGAAGAACGCCGAGGAGGTTTATAGAGGCTAAGGGCATCGCTTAACTCGACCAAAGCCTACCCCCCCCCATGTCCCCGTCTATATCAAGCACCTAGCACCCTCTACCACCACTATCTCACAAACCCTACCACCGCTCACCCACCTCACCAACAATGCCGCACATCGAAATCCTCCCCGCCTCCACCTCCACCTCCGCCCCCGGCTGGGCCTACGTCCCCGACACCGGCCCCGACCCCAGCAAACTCGCCATCCAGCCCTCGGGCGCGCGCAAACGCGCCGCCGCACGAAACTCGCATCTCGGTGGCAACGAAAGCACAACTCGGCAGACGAACGCGGTACTCAAACGGTTGGCGGACTTGGATCGGGATGGGCACCGGGATGTGGTGGTTGCGGTGACGGGGAGGCAGAGGGAAGGGGGGGGGAGAGGTGCGTCTGGAGGGGTTTTTCCGTGCTTAGGGGATGCGACTGTAAAAAGGGGAGACGGCCAAGCTGACAACGTCGGGCGGGGGGGATTAGTATCGAAAGGCAAAACCACCCCAGCCGTGCGGCGAATCCTGACCTCGCAAAAAACATTCGCCAACTACCTCGCCGACGAAGAAGCCGCGCTCGTGGCGCATCAGAGCCAGAGCCAGAGCCAGAGCCAGAGCCAGAGTCAGGCCCAACAACAACATCAACAAGCGCCCGCTTCGGCGTCGACGCCCCGCGCCCCCTCGGCGGCGAAAATCGCGAAAACGCCGGCTACGCGCGCGAAGAGGGCGTCGACGTCGCGGGCTACACCCGCTGCTGCTGCTGCTGCTACGGAGGCCGCACCCACGGCCCCGACGGCGCCAACAACAACAACCGCCTCCAACGCGCCCACTTCCCCTCCGCCTCGCCCGCCGCAGGGTGTCGACGACGCCAACAACCCGCTGCTGCGATCCTACATCCCCGCCGCGCCGTCAGACGCCATCATGGAAGCGCTCGTGTCCGCGGCTCCGCTGTCGTACAACGCGGCGAGGGCGGGGGCGGGGTCGACGGGGGCGGGGAAGCCGCAGAGGCGGTTTTGCGAGATTTGTGGGTATTGGGGGGGGGTGAGGTGTTTGAAGTGTGGGGCGAGGGTTTGTGGGTTGGAGTGTATGGGGGTGCATGAGGAGGGGAGGTGTTTGAAATTTTATGCTTGAGGTGTAGGTGATGCTGTTAGGGTGGAGAAGTGGAATGCGCAGAGATCTTTACGGAAGGGGGTTTTGGTAGGCTGATGGCATAGTCGACTGAGGGGTATTGCTCAGAATTACATGACCCGCAGGAGTGCGATTTCGGTGCGCCTGGAGATGTCTATCGGCCGTGCGGTTTGGATGCTGCGCTGGCACGTCGATTGGCTCGGTTGCAGTCACGATGGATATCGCGAGGGGAGGTTCTTAGCAGGAGGGATATCTGCAGAGATCCTCTTATCAGCTTCAGGCTCGGTTGGCTCAAGGATGTTGGCGACGAGCACGCCTTGGCCGTAAAGGACAGGTTCAGTGCAGGCAACTGGACCAATAACGCAGCAAAGTGGAAATCGGTCAGATAAGTGCAGACAGGGGGATGGTCACTGGTCGGGATCGCGTAGGCGCCGGTGACGGCAGCATATGAGATGGAGCATGGGATGAGGCTGGCGGTTTGAGCGACAAGAGAGACAGACATGGGCGATGGTCAACGGCAGTGTGGAGCATGGGGCTGACAGCTCTGGAGGGAGCTGAGGTGATGACTATGGTGTATGCAACTTTAGACTCGGACACGAGGAAAGTCTAGCATTTTACCCCTCCAAGGGCGTTACTCTTCGATCAAATCCATCATTCATGCTATATCAGGAGCCTACACTTATTAGCGAATAATATTGAGAAGGGGGTCCGTTTAGGCAGACCTATTCTCTCGGCAAACTGAGTAAGCGTGGCGTACGTATGGTCCGTAGCCAACTTTGTATATTTGGTTGTGCAGCGCCGGAGCTGGTCCTACTGATGTCGGAGTGTAGGGCTGATCGAATGTATGCTCATAAGTGAGCTGTGGGGTCTTCGAAAAGAGGTATTCAAAGCCTATTTCAACCATTTCCAGCCGCCTTCCTGGAGCCACAGATCCCACACAAACCGCAGTCTCCTGCATTGATGTAGTGACTGCCCTGGCAGGTCGAGCTGCGGCATTGCCAGTGGCTAGGCACACTCCACGGGTTCAGGACGTGGGAGCAGGCTGTGCAGAGTAGTGCAGTTCTGTCATTGGTCATCGAGCAAATAGGGCAAGCAATGGTATTATCTTCGGCTGCGACACTGGCAGGTAGTGTAGCCACCAGGGCTTGCGGACCTGATGACGGGAGGGGCTCCCAGTCATTTTGATCCGTTGTAGACATGGATGTGTTAGATGATTTTGATCTTTCCATGATGGTGACTTGCGCGCTTGGAACGTCAGCTTCGGTCTCGCTAGCTGTAGAGATATCTTCCTCTTTGACATAAGCTACTTTGGAACTTAAACCCTCTTCCCTGTCAAGGTTTTGGAGCTCCTCCATTTCCTTCTTGACGTCGATATTGTCCTGATCTTCGTCCTCGCACACCTTCACCATGCCGCGCCCTTCTCGATCAAGCATCTTCGAGCCATCAACATCGACGGCTTCAGTCTTTATCTTGACATCTTCGTAGTCGCTTTCCGTCTCACTGTCACTACGTTCCTCTTCCTTCTTCACCTCTTCTTCTTTCTGCTGACCAAACCGCGCCAGAGCCGCGGCAGCCCTCAGCTCCCTCCCCCTCGCACTTCCCGCAACCCTTGGTTTCCCCTTCGGCTTTTTACCATCTTCCAGCTTGACTCTGGTATCCTCGTCATCGCCCAGAGAGACGCCATTCGTGCCAAACTTCTTTGCAATCCTCCTCTGCTGCCTCTCAGCGTAGGACACCACCTTTTTCGCCCCCTCCCCCTTCCTTTTTCTCTTCCCTCTCCTCGAACTCCGGAAGGTTCCACCGCACAAGCTTCGGGGCATGACCTCCGCCTCAAAGGTGCCGTTATTGTCGTATTCCCCACTCAATAACGTCTTCCCCCTCCCCCACATCCCATCGCCTGTATACCCCTTGGCCCACAGCTCCCTCAACTCCCCTGCATACGTATTCCGTACCTTCCAAAACGCACCCGAGTGGTTCATTTGCACACAATGCGCCAGCTCATGCATCATGACCATCTGCACGCTCCTGAACGGCAGCCAGTGTCCCGAGAAAGGGGCCTTCAGCACCAACTGGATCACCTCGCCGGCGTTGAAATTGCGGCCCACGAACTCGGGGTTCGGCTCGTACTCTTCGAGAGACGTGATGGAGAGATGATGGGCTTTCATTATGGGAGCGCAGATCGCAGCTATGCGCTCGAGGAAATCTTGGGCGTGAGCTGCGCTTGGACCGGGCAATGGTTTGATGAAGACAATACGTGTGTTTGGTGATTGGCGGCGTGCATTGAGGCGCTCAATGCCCAGAGGCATATCGGTGATTGATGTTGTGCTTTCACAGCGGGTTGTCAAGGTGTTTGTATTAGAGAAGCATGTTGATGATGGATGCTGTGGTTTCGAAACGCGTTGTCGAGGTGTTATGTGTTCGTGGTGAAGGTGGAATTGGAGGATCAAGGGTAGAGGGTCGAGGGTCGAGGATAGAGGGTGGCGGCATTGGGAAGAAAATCCCCCATGTTCAATGTCGAAAGAACGGACAAGGATGGTCCCTGCGCACGGGTAAGGCGCAGGGTCTGGGTAAGTCGCAGTTCTTGGCGCGGGGACAGCCGAGGAGCCCTGAGCCCTGAGTCTCTAATTACCTAAGGTACCTTAACACCTACAAGAGCTTTTGAAGAAACTTCAGTATGTAAATGCTATTGGTCCTTAAGAACTGTAGTCTCTTCTCTATATCAAACTTATGGATACCGCCATCAGGGTCCAGTTGTCGAAGGGCTCCTCAGGTTCACAAATCTAATCCTGTTGGTGATGCGCACGACTGGGTATCAGCAATATGCGCCATGAATTTTTTAATATGAATTGCTATAGAGCTCCTAAGATACATTAATATGTTACGCCCGTATCCATGTCTAGTTAGAAAGCCTCCTTCAAGAGGTTCCATTATTCAAGCACAACTTTTCCTGAAACTTAAAGATATCCTCATCCCTGCTATGCATAGAACAGACGCAAGTCGGATATCTTCAACAACCAGCTATCATGGCATAATGACACGAAATGAGACGAAGTCACGAAGGGAAACAATTGTGACAATAGCGAACGAGCGAGATGTTGATGCACGTCCGCGGAGTCGAGAAGAGCTGTACACTTTGTAGACCACCGAATAACCGAGTTGCAAATCGCCCGCGCAAAGGGTTCTACTTGATCTCGAGGAGCTTCAAATCGAAGGTGAGCTCAGAGTTGGCCGGAATTCCAGGTAGCGATTTGCTGCCGTATGCTAGGTGAGCGGGGATAACAATTCGACGCTCGCCACCAACGGCCAAGCCCGCAACACCAATGTCCCACCCCTTGATCACATCACCACGGCCAAGCGTGAATGTGAAGGGCTTGCCTTTTTTGTTGGCTAATGGTGCGATTAACATAAGAGAAAGTACCCCATTAGAACTGATGAAACTCACAATCGAAGACCTTGCCATCCTTGAGTTTACCAATGTATCTCATCCCAACCTTGTCACCCTTCTTGGCGGCCGGTCCTTTGCCGAGTTTCTTGTCGTCAATCTTTACGCCATCTACCACCTTAATACCTAGAGTAGCCGTTGGCTTTCCGCCTTCTTTCTTCGCTTCTGCTTTCGTCTCGCTGGATGGGCCTTGCTCGAGGTTCTTTGCAAACTGTACCTTCTTGTCGCCTTTGGTGCTGGGGCTATCGGCTGCGGCCTTCTCTTCCTTCCCTTCCTTCTTGACAGTTTTCTTTTCGACAGGAGCAGTGATGGCCTCTCCTGCATTGTTCTTCAACTTCTTCAGCTGTTTCTTGCTAAGCTTGGCCTCGCCGTTCGCAGCGGGCTCAGCGGGCTTTAGTGATTTTGCCATTATGTCGTCAAGGTTTGCCGGCTCGTCATCGGACTCCTCCGCAGCACGCTTCTTCTTGCCCTTCTTGGCTGCTTTCTCGTTCTTGACTAGCTTTGGAGCTTCTTCCTCATCGTCGGAGCCGAGTTCGATTATTCTGGGGTCTGCGAGTGCATCGAGCTCATCACTCTCATCATCCTCGTCGAGCTCGTCTTCGTCTGGAGACAAGTCGTAATCCTCGTCATCATCATCATCTCCATCGTATATCTCATGCCGGTGGTTGTGGCCATCCTCGGTTGGAATCACATAGTTGCCGGTAAGGTAAATAGCGTGCGTCCCGGAAACTTTGAAGAATACGCGCTCATTCTCGGCGACTGTGAGGTCAATGGTTTGTTGGTAGTTCTGGAGCATACATTCTCAGCATCTAATCTAAAGCTCGGGCAGGGCCTACAAACCTTTGAAGGATCTAGAGTGCAAATCACAAATTCCTCGAGTTCCAAGTCTTCCTCATCATCTTCATCGTCGTCTTCATCATCATCGTCGTTATCGGTGGCTTTAGCCTTGCCTTTTGAGATAGCACCAGTAGTGCCATTGGCCAAATCCAGCTCCATCTCATCATCAACGTTACTCTCAGCAAGAGCTTTCTTCAATTGCTCCACCGCAGCTTCCTTGCGGGCCTTCTTGGTCTTGGTTGGATCACTCGGTCCGCCGTTCTTTTCTTCGTCGTCGCTGGACGATTCGTCGTCTTCCTCATCGTCTTCCTCGCCGGCCCCACCCAAGAGCGCACTTAGGTAGTCTTCCTCGTCAGAGTCACCTTCTGAGTCATCATCCTCGTCGTCCAATCCTGGTGGTTGACGGATGATTTTGAGAGTAGCTCGGGCAGGTGCATCTCCATTGGCTGTGCCGGTGTGCTGGGGCGGAGCGCTGGGATCGATGGCGGCCATTGTGATTCGGAACTAACCAAGGGGTAATTGTAAGCTTATGCCACACAGGGCCGACATGCTCGAACTGCTTTGACACGGTTTTAAAAAACTGGATCGGAACTTACTGTAGCTGGGAAGTCTGGCACAGCTGGGATCATAACATCACCAGCCGGGACCTCAAGTCCGTAGACTGCAACAGGTAGTAAGCCTGACATTGTGTGACCGGCAAACTGTGTCCTATAACTTGTGTCCTTTAAAAAGAGATAAGGTATGCTGGCCGAGTAGTAACCCGCAAGATTTGGTGGTGAAGGTTGTATGCAGACAAAATGATTGATACGAGTAGAGATAGTTTGAATTTCTTGAGGAGCTCTGAACACTAAAGTCGCGAACTTTTTTTCTGGCGCTAGTCGAGATAATCGATAAGGGTGGCCTAACCCTTTTTGTCCAACCTTCTCGAACCCTCGTGAGCCTCGGTCTTTGTTCAGATGTAATCCGACGTGTCCCTTCGCATCGAACTACCTAGGACCCAGTCCTAGGATGAGTGTTGGTAACAGTTCCAGTCGCCATGTCCCTGCATTCGCCCGGTCTTTCACCTGCAACGGATCTGTTCCAAGGATAGAGATCCCCCAACTAGCGGCGCCTTGAGGTCGAAGTCGAAGTCATGGGGTCGCGACTGGAGGCCAACTCTACCGCTGTACGGAAGAGGATTGAAAAACACAAGTTCGACGATGAGGAGGGCGAAGAATATGAGGCCTCGAAATTTGGTGGCTTTCCAGAGTACTTCCGGCGGAAGAAGATCAAGCTGCAGAACCTCGACGCTGAGCGGCGATCTTCATCTATGGGGAATCCACCAATTTTCCGTGGTGTTGTCGCGCATGTCAATGGTTACACGCAGCCATCACTCCAAGATCTGCACGCCTTGATAGTAAATTATGGGGGAGGATTCATGCAATATCTGGACGGGAAAACAGCAGTCACACACATTATCGCAAGCAACCTCACTCCTAAGAAGAAAGTTGAATTTCGGAGGTACCGTATCGTCAAACCGGCATGGGTAGTCGACAGCGTCAATGCCGGTAGGCTTCTCCCTTGGGACGCCTACAGGGTTGTGGATGAAGGCATTGGTCAGCAAGTGCTCGGATTCGACAATGGCAATGTTATCAGCCAGATCAACAGCCAAACGAGCGGTTATAAAGATCAGACAGATACCAGCTGGTATACTGGTCAAGTCAAAAGCATTGCTGACCAGCTAAACCTCGTCGGCGGTAGCAGCGATGATTTGGAGATGCCACTTTCTGACGCTCCAGCGGCGTCCGTTATTGACGATGATGAGCTTGGTATCATCACTCCGAACATGAGCGACGAAATCGAGCCTCGAGGACTCGAAGCACAACCAACCATAGCGAATCAATCTCCGGTCTTGTACGCTCAGGATCCTAGTGACATTGAGGACGAAAGCAAGACATCTGCAGCTGTTGCCGCTGGACTTGATTGGCAAGGGAACACAACAATGGAGACTACCGACGATGTCACGCAGATGCAACCGCCTGGTCATGCTCCAACCCACACTGATATTCCTCCGGGCTATGCAGGTACGGATAGTGTTTCGTCAAGGAAGGAATCAAAGAAGACTGCGGAAGAGCACAATGCTGAGCTCTTAGGAAACCCTCGAGTCTGGAAATCCACGGTTGTCAATCCAGATTTTTTGAAGCAGTACTATGAAGAGTCACGGTTGCATCACCTCTCTACTTGGAAGGCTGAACTTAAGTCCCAACTTCAAGCGGCTGCGGCTGAAAAGTCGTCTTCGCAAAAGTTACATCAGAAGCGTGCGCCAGGATCAAGAAGGTACATACTTCATGTCGATTTCGATAGCTTCTTTGCCGCTATATCCCTGAAGAAATTCCCTCAGTATGTCGATAAACCGGCTGTCGTCGCTCATGGTGGGGGTTCAGGTTCTGAAATAGCAAGCTGCAATTATCCAGCTCGAAAATTTGGTGTCAAAAACGGCATGTGGATGAAAGTCGCGCAGCAACTGTGTCCTGATCTGAAAGTGCTTCCTTACGACTTCAAAGCGTACGAGGATGCCAGCAGAAGCTTCTACGATGCTATCATCAACACTGGCGGTATTGTACAAAGTGTCAGCGTGGATGAAGCACTCGTAGATGTTAGCAACATCTGTGTCGCAGCTGGCGGTCATGAAGGCACAGGCGTTCAAGAGGGGGGCATATGGCGCGAACAAGCCAAAGCAGACGATATTGCACAAAGCCTCCGAGATCAAATCAAAGAATTGACTGGCTGTGCGGTTTCAGTGGGCATTGGGGGCAACATCCTTCTGGCTAAGCTTGCATTACGGAAAGCGAAGCCTGCAGGACAGTACCAGATCAAGCCGGCAGATGTGCTCGAATTCATTGGCGGCTTGACAGTGCAGGATTTGCCGGGAGTGGCTTACAGCATCGGAGGAAAGCTTGAGGAAATCGGTGTCAAGTACGTCAAAGACGTGCGAGAACTATCAAAGGAAAGACTGATGACGACTCTCGGGCCCAAAACTGGAGAGAAGATCTGGGACTATGCTCGTGGTATAGATCGCACCGAGGTTGGGGAACAGGTCGTACGCAAATCCGTCTCGGCTGAAGTCAATTGGGGTATACGCTTTGTTACTCAAGAACAGGCTGATGAATTCGTCCAGAGCTTGTGTGAGGAGCTGTCTAAGCGCCTGGTCAACGAAAAAGTCAAGGGGCGACAGCTTACGATGAAGATAATGAGACGTGCTGCCGATGCGCCATTGGATCCGCCAAAGCATTTAGGACACGGAAAATGCGATACATTCAACAAGAGCTTGCTGTTAGGAGTAGCAACCAACGCGAAAGAGATTCTCGGCAGGGAAGCGATCTCTATTATGAAGGGATTCGGTTTCTCTCCAGGTGAACTACGAGGCATTGGCGTCCAAGTGACAAAACTAGAGCCTTTGAAAGGTTCTGCAGAGAACCCTCTGGAAAGCAGCCAGAAGCGACTACAGTTCAAAACAGCTGGTCCAAGCAAGTCACTAAAACAATACGATAACACTAACACCGAAGACATTGAGAGTCCTCGAAAGCCACGTGGATCTCTTGTCCCCTCAATCACTGCCGTCACAGCGTCAAACGCGCCTGACCCGGAGCCCGGCAAAGCCATTAATATGCTTGGAACACAATTCATCCTACCTTCTCAGGTCGATCAGGATGTACTTGCAGAACTTCCAGAAGACATCAGATCAAAGCTCGAGTCTAAACAACACACAAAAAGTGTGACCACCGCCCGCGGAGCAACACCACTTGTCAGATCCCGCTCGAATTCCCCAGCGGTACCACCTGATGGTCTTCCCAACCTATCTCAGCTTGATCAAGAAACTCTTGACGCCCTCCCTAGCGACGTACGCGCGGAAATCCTTGCATTCTACCATAAATCTCCCCGCAAATCGCACGGTCAAAGTCTGCTTCCTCAATCTCCGCGCAAGATCCGCTCCATCAAGCCATCAAACAACAAACCAATACCGAGCAAGAAACGAACCGGTCTCCTGTTTCGCAATAAACAATCTAGCAAGCTCGACACCAACTCCACTCTAACCCAATCTAACTTCGTCGCCGCCCGTGTTCCACCCATCAAAGCCAACGTCTACCAGGATACAGCTTTTTCATCCGAAGCTGACGAAGAAGTCTCTTCCGAGTTCTTATCCGCTCTCCCAGAAGACATTCGCCAGGAAGTCCTCGCTCAGCAGCGACGCGAGCGGCTCAAGAAACGCGGCGGCATCGATGTTGCCGTTACGAAGAAGAAGGTCCAACGTCCAGTGGCCGAGCAACCTCCACCAGGGCAGCGAAGATTGCTCCTTCCACCGCGACTGCCCAAACCAACTTTCACGGCGAAGAGACTGAGTGCCTTACCGGAGCTAAGGGAGGCTGTTAGTGCATGGTATGAGGAATTCGAGGAGGAAGGGCCTTATGAGGAGGACGTGGAAGCGTTGGTGACGTATTTGGATAGGGTGGTGGAGGAAGAGGAGGATATGGCCAAGGCTGTTAACGTAGCAAAGTGGTTGGGATGGGTCGTTGATCAGGGCGGTGGGCAGGGGAAGGGTGGCGAGCAGTGGCATAGGGCGTTGAAAAGGGTTGAAGATGGCGTTCAGGGAGCTGTTAGGAGTAGGGGTTTGGGCAGCGTAGCGTTCTAGTGCATTGGTTCATGATTGGATACGTCCTAATCATTCTTCACCTCAGCAGTCTGCCAGGTCTTTTCGTTCTCGTCGCAGCGTGCTAACCCCTTCATCTTTCTGGAGTAAAGCCGTCCTCCTTGAGAACTAAGGATAGCAACACAAACGCGCATTAGAGGTAAGAGTCCTCTACAGACGACGCACTCTGGCAACAGCAAATCTAGAATGAGTTTATTTACTAGAAATACCAGAACTGAAAGACAGAGACATGACGAGAAAGTCCGCCAAGCCTCCGCTGTCCAAATGTAGTTAGCGTACCGTGAACGACAAATGTGCAACGAGCCTCCAGGCCTCCGAAGCTCCCCAATTACTCTGCTTCCGCCGATAGAACGCCTGTTATGGCATTCAGACCTCTCCTACGGCGGGTGAGCTCCCCTACAATTGGTACAATAACCGCAGTGTGCTGACACGTGATAGCGCGCCCTACTTCCTACAACGGCTGCTGCCCTAGCAGCCGGTACCATCTTCTTCCCCAGAAACACTCTCCACGCGGACGCCCCACCAGAAGTCATTGTAAGCCACCCAATTGACACCACGTTAACCCACCCCACTGATTCCAAGCCTCCAGCTCTCCAAAAAACCCATCTACGACGACCCACCCGCACCACCCAAAACCCCAAAGTCCACACCTTCCAACCCCTCAACCCCCTCCACATCCCCCACCCCGACCGACCGCCTAGCCGCCCACGTCCGCACCGCCCGCCTCTTCCTGCACGCCCAAACCACCTCCGCCGAAACCCGCCTCAACAACCTAATGACCTCCCTCCTCGACCTCGAATCCTCCTTCACCTCGACCATTGCCTCGCTCGCCCCGCCCCCCGAATCCCACGAAAAGCTCATCCCGGGATCCATCTACGTGCTCGTCGCCGCCATGGCCGGCTCAATCGTCGTTCGCAACCGGAACATCCTGCTGCGGGCGAGCGTACCCGTGGCGGTGGGGATAGGGGCCGGGTGGGTGGTGTTGCCGGTCACGATGCGGAATGTTGGGGATTTGGTGTGGCGGTATGAGCAGAGGGTGCCGGTTTTGGCGGAGAATCATTTGAGGGTTAGGGGGGCGGCGGTGGAGGGGTGGAGGCAGGTTAGGGTGCATGGGGGGCTGGCGAGGAGGTGGTCGGAGGAGAGGGTTAGGGAGGGGAGGGAGGTGGTGGAGGGGTGGGTGCAGAAGGGGAGGTGATGATGGGAGGTTGGAGGGGGGGGGTGGTGCTGGATGAGCGGCTGAGGATGGGAAGTTTGTTTGTGATGGACTGGGTCGAAGGTGTATAGAAACTCCGGAACATTGCAATGGCACAACCGTACTTCATTAACCGTTCATATCTTGCTCGAGGGAATACGTCTGTGGTCATGACAATTTTCTTGCTCTTGTGTACATGTAGGGTGGGTCCAATTACCCCGTCAAGTGTTGTAGTATAAAGAAAACCGTTGCAGCCCATCGCACATAAGAAAGTGAGACGAAACGCAGACAGTAAGACGCCCCAGTGACCGCAGCATACCCACTCGACCACAAATGTTCCAAAGCGCCTTACGTGGGTCCGAGATTCGCACGTACAGGTCCGTTGAGATCAAGATAACCAAGTGCATGACTATATCCCAGCATCGACCGGAGGTACGTCGAGATTCCAGTCGATGGGCCCATCATCACCATACCTCTCCTTTAGCCACTCGTTTGTCTTTTTGAAGTGCCCACACTCGAACTGCAAGCAGTCGTCAGTATCAAAAGTTTTTCCGTTCGCCCCTGATCTGAAATACTTACAAACCCTCTTGATGCGCTCAACGGACTTGGATGCGCACTCTGCAAGATACAGTGCTTCTTCTTATCAACCTTCGCAACTCGTTTCCCGGCCGGTGCACCCCAAGCGATGAAAACCACGCCTTTCGTTCGGACCTTGGCTACAGTGTCGATGACTTTCTGCGTGAACTTCGGTATTGTTAGACCCACAACCAGTAGCAACGGTCAATTGATCATAGTGCACTCACCTTCTCCCAACCATGATTCGAATGACTATTTGCCTCGTGTGCTCGTACGGTAAGACAGGTATTCAAGAGCAACACGCCACGATCAGCCCACGGTGTTAGAAGACCGCCGTTCTTGGGTGGGGGTGTAAAGCTGGGGTAGTCCTTCTTCAGGGCAATGTAGATGTTCTTGAGAGACGGGGGTGCGGGCGTAGGAGGGCGGATGGAGAAGCAGAGACCGTGGGCCTGGTTGAGGTTGTGATAGGGGTCTTGACCGAGAATGACGGCTTTGACGGTGTTTAGGGGCGTATGGCGTGACCTAGGATAGCAGTCAGATCGATATCCGGAGATGCTGATTAAGGAAGAGGACTCACCAAGAGTAGACATCCTCGAGGGGAGGGAAGATGGTCTTGCCATCCTGCTTTTCTCTCTTCAAGAACCTCTTCAGGTCCAAAAATTCCTTCGTCAGTACCTCATCTTTCAGGTGCGCCAACCAGCTCTCGTGCAGGGTTTCGATCTCCAGCTTCAGCAGCTCCTTCTGCTCGTCCGTGAGCTTCGCGAGCCATGCGTCTTTGTCGAACTTCACCGCTGGCGGTGGGACGGCAGGGGAAGTAGAGGAGGTGGTGGAAACGGGTTTGGGCGCTTTGAAGAACGACGTGATGCTGCCATTAGCTTTGGGTTTCTTGGCCTCGGCTGCTGCGAGGTCGACGGCTTTGCGTTTCGCACCCGTGGCCATGGTTGTAGCACGACGGAAGACTACGTAGAACGACACTGTGTAATGTCTCCTCGAAGTGGGTTGTTCAGTGATGTGTGAAGACAGACAAAGATCGGAGCATCATGGACGCGCTTCTACGTGACGCGATGTTCAAGCGAAACCAGTATCAGGCTCCATGCCGCTTGAATAGTTGGAAGCCAATGCAATGCCTGCAGTGCAGGGAACCATGCGTACAGCTGCTTACGAAGGATCTATGCAAGAGTTGTCACTAGAGTAGCAGGCCTCGGGAAGTGGAAGACGCTTCCGCTGGCCAATGATGCTGCCAGCCTGTAACCAAGTATCTAAGTACAGTGCCTTCAAAAGGTCCTCCCCTGGTGAGAGATATCCTTTCCAAAGATTACTTCTTCGCCGCCTTCTCCTGCTGCTCCCGCATCGCCGCACGTGCACTTCTACTCCCTCCCAGCTTCGGTCCTTTCGGTCGATCATCGACCTTGGCACCTCCAACTGGTTTCGTACTCGTTGCAGGACCCTTCCGTTGTCGTCGCGACGTGATCGCGTCCATGAACTCCCTCCTGAACTCCTCCGCAATGCGATCATCGGCCGCTTGGTCATCGTTGGCGAGCTCTGCCTCTGGCTCGTCGTATATTTCCACTGCAATCACATAGTTAGCGTCTGTACCTGGCGGTTATTGGGTACTCGGGAACTCACGTCTGCTCTCGCGCAGCACCTCCTCCACCAACTTATCTCTCTTGATATCCTCGCTGTTCCTCCGCCTTCTCCCCCGCCAGGGCTTCCCATCCTTCCGTAATCGCGGCTTCTGAACCCGTTCCTCTGGTTCTACCTCCCCTCCCTCCAGCCTTCTCTTTGCAGCTTCAGTCCTTACAATATTCTTTAGCGTAGCGTCCGGACCCAGATCGATCTCGTGTAGCTTCCCCAGCGCCGCTGGCTGACGGTTGTGGCCTAGCAGGTCGGCAGTGACACCATCTATTCCAGGACTCCTTCCATTTGGAGTCAAAGTAGATGTATCATAACCTTGACGACGTTTAGCTAATTCGGAATCTATATATGCCATCCTTACTACGTTAGCCTCTGCATCCAGAGCAACTGTACGTAGACTGCTAATAAGTGAGGCTTACATATGCTTATCCACATCCGCCACTTGGCCGGTCTGAGGCGCAAAGCGGTTTACCACTGTCTTCACATCTGCTACAGTTTCGTCTTTGTCTACCAGAGCAAGAGCATCGGTAGGTTGCGTTGACTCTGAAATGGGCTTTGTGCCATGGCCGACGTTGGAAAATTCGATGCCTCCTCTTCGATTCCGAGCCGCTCGACGCCGACGTAGAATCTCTGCCACAGAGAGCTGCGGTTCGTCATCATTTTCACGTACCATATCAGTGGCGTTGCGAGCCTGCTCGACGAGCTCCTCGAGGGTACTAGGAGTTTCCGCCGAGATACCGCCGACAGGAAGCGATGCAATGCCATTAGCTTCAAGGTTGCCATCACTGTGGTCCCTCTGACGGTAGAACTTCCGTCGCTTCGCCGGACGAGATGTTGGGTCGGTCAATGATGTATCTTCCAGCATTCTGATACTATTCGATGTGGTCTGGCTTGTGAGACGTGACAGACTGAAACTGCGGCAGCACCCTCAGCCGTGTTATCGAGCTCAACCGGGGATGGTAGTCAATGACTAAGCACCCAAGACCCTTGATAAGCTCTTTCCAGCCACTCCAGCCTGAGGGCCTCCTCAGCCAGTCGACTGTGCAAGTGCATCTATTTCCAATTGACCCCCGACCTTTCTGGGATCCGAGATGGGAGATGCTGTCCCAGTATATGTATACTGAACATTGTGACTGGCCCCATTCATGACTTCCGCAACGTTTCAGCCTCCTGTCTCGCCTCAATAAGTTTAAAGCCACATCTACATTTCTCCAGTTTTATTCATTCTGTTATCCTACTCCAAATACATAAATTAGTCGCTTGAATAGAAGCACTGCAATCCCCCATCTGCTTCTATACGTTTCAATCCTATATCACGGTCTTATTGCTCACCCTGTCTCCTTAGCTCCATGCATTCACAAAACAACGGTCAAATCATCCAATAATCCCTTCACCAACCTGATTTTTGCCGTCATATATGAGGAAAGTCGCTCTGCCGTACCCGTGTGCATTGAAGTAACTTGTTAATGCTTTGATAGCTGCACCCAATACACCATACGTTGTTTGATGATTGTTGGCGCTCCACGCGTTCAGGATAAGGCCATTGTCGCCCTCCCAACCAAAGTGCCCTCCAGAAAGTGGTCCATCCCCCAAGTTACTAACGTATGAGTACACGTACAGGGCGGCCGCATCTATCATCCGCACAATGGCGTTTCCACCGATCTCATATACTGGAGTAATAGAGACATATGTCTGACTGCCTGGAGCACGCCAAATCACGGGCTTGATATCCGCACGATCCTCAAGGCTGTCAGGCACCGCGGAGCGGCGATCGTGTATGCTAGGGGTGGGCATTGGTGTCAGCTGCTGGTGCAATTTGTTTCCAAAATTTGCCTTACTTACATCCCGGCTACAGAAGTTCGAGCGTTATCGCGAAACTGGCTTCGGGCGATTAATGATGGAGGATCGACTGGTAGGGCCAGGGTAAAGGCAGTAAGCTGAGATAAGACGACCATGGTTCGGAGACTGAGGAGCCGCATCTTGATTGGGAAATTCGAGCGGTGAAGTAGGTAAGTAGTAGCTTTCTCTCTAACTGGGGCCCACAGCGGATGCAATGTGGATAACAAACAGATTTGGACGAAGCTGAATGACCAAGGGCCCCGACATGGGGTTTGCTTCTTTATAAGATATTCGGAAAACCTATTTTCCTAGATGGGGATCCTGGAGTCACGATTCATCGCAAGTTCGGCAATCGCGAAAGTTTCAAGAAGCGTTCACGAAAGGCGTATCAGATATCAGGGCAGCCGATAAAGCGTAACAATGCCTTCCTCTGTGCTGGAGCGCCTTCGGATGTACATCTCTGGGCGCAGTCTGGTCGGCTATTGCGTGGGGACGTAAAGAGCAGGGATCTAGGTTATCCATCCCTCAACGTTCAGGCCTCGAAACCCATGTCCAGCTATCCTTCACCCACGCTTGGAGCAACGTAATCACAATCGACAACATGAAACATACAGGAGCACGTGGGAGCCTCATGTAGCAACTGCGCTACCATATTTGACGAAACACGTACATCGACAAGGCAGCATGTTAACGACGGCAACCGCCACGACCATTACAATAACCACTCAGCGAAAATGACGATGATTGGGGCAGTGTCAGTATTTCTTTCGCTGAAGAAAGACTCGGTCGTTACTTCTATGACTCGCAAGGTATCATGAAATGCATTCCAGTAGTGGAGAAGTCTCCCCAAAACGCCTTCGCTAAGTCAACAGGACCAAACATCCTCAGAGAAAGAACCTTCACAAGTTTCATATCACATCCTGTCTTTCCCAGCCCGTTGGCTTGATATGCTGAATGCCCTTGCATGGATGTGGTTTGCTTGGATCGTCATAGACACTCACAAATGGATTCGGATCGACGTCTTGTTTCAGGTTGCCCAGAGTGTGGTTGACTTCTCTGTGCTTCGCCTCATCTGCTCTAATGTATAGCAGAAGATCTCGCATCGTTCGCTGACCCTCCGGCATCTTCCAGTATCTGACAGCAATGTCCGGAGCTTCCAAAGTTTTCCACTTAGGCAGCTTGCCCGCGTCGATGTCGGCGATTGCGCGGGTGTATGTTAATACGGCCTCCTCCTCGAGATAGCCGACGAAGCGGTGGCAAGTTCGAGGCGAGATAATGTAGGAAAAGAACATGGCGTTGAAGAACACGCCTTGGGCGCCGAGGATCATGACTTTCATAAACCAGCCGGGTTCGGCGATCTTTAAGAATGTCAGGAGATGCATGCGTTCGTTGTATGCTTCCTCGAGAAGCGTTTCGATCCTTGGACGAGGTTAGTAATTCTTCCGTGTGCTTAATGACAGTGAACGAACCATCCGTTGTCTCTTTTGAGTTTTCGCAAACTACGTAGATGCCGTAGTACTCCGCCGACCATTCCTGGCACACCCGCGACACTCTCCAGGAAAACAAACCTGACCAGCCATTTCCGTTCGTTCATGGCGAACCAGCTCTTTTTGCTTCCCGTTGTGGGGTCTTTGACTCCTTTCGCGACTTCGTGATCGTGGCGGTAGCCTGTGGCGGTATCCAGACCAAATCGTAATAGGCGAACCAGTCTGAGAGCTACCCAGTCGGACCATGTTTTAGTCTCTCGGTGAGCGATACTTATACTCGATGTCTGGTCCTTGGTATAACTATCATTTTGTTAGGACAGTTGGACGAGATACTTTTTTTCGGAGGACAGGAAATGGGCGGAACGGGTAATGCAGATATGAGCAATATAGATATTGCCACTGTTATATGTTAAAATGTGCTCACACTGGATGACCCCATGCAGACTTGACACGTTTGACGTGTGGTGCTTCAGTGGGAGGTGGAAAGAACTCTTTCAGCTGGGTCCGTGCCGTCGAAGTGAACTGTCGTGTTGAAAGCAAAGCATGGTGAGGGGCGGTATGACTGGTGGTATGAAGCAGTGGAGCTGGGCAAGCTGCAACGGTGCTCAGGCCGAATACAGCATGTGATATTTGCGCCTTGCCCTGGTTGAGGACAAGAGATGATGGTATCCGTAGTGATGGATACATCTGCGATTAGCTAATGTTATCACAGATGTTGATTGGTTGGCTTGTATTGTGTTCTGTTGTTGAAATGGATTGTGGGAGGGCAATAACAAGTACCTGCTGCCCGACCTTATATTCCAGCATGCGCTGTGGGTCTTCATCTCAGAATAGATGCATAGCCACGGAATCCGAAATCAATAAGGACCAGGATCCGAAATCCTTTCGTAAATTCGCCGAGCCAAGAACGGTCACGTGGAATGCACGAAGCAGTGCGAACTGATGCCGGGATGGAGAGACGGTCAAGACTCCGTTCAGCTGGAGCTCCGCTTTCGAATGGTGTGCATGGGTAGAACCGGAGGTCGGAACTTTGCGGGACGTTGTCTCGTGATCGCGAGAAAGACTCGCATCAAAGCAGTCAGAATGCACGGGAAGACGAGCGGATGACAACAACGAAAGGCAAAGGCAAGAAAGCATCGGAACTGTAATTGTCATGATGAATTACATGTGAGACATCGCTTTGGGAGTCCCCACTGTTTTAATAGTCATGCCTTCCCCCAGTACATCTACGAGTAGTTGTATCGGCCTTCAGTAGCGAGTGGCGACCCGCCATCCTGAGGACCTTCGAAGGATTCCAGGACTCCTCAGACCTTCTGCTCCGCTACTTGACCTCGAAAGAGCTTTCACCGTCTTTTGCGTCCTGTTCGGATTTCTCGACTTTGACTACGTGCGCCGCGGATGGGCCGCTGTTCAGGTCCTTGAGATACTTCTTAATCGACTCTTCGTCTCCTTGGGCTTCACCTTCCACCTAATCACGTTTAGTTTGTATGTGGCGGCAATGATGTTCGGACCTTGTCTCGGAGGCCCACCTTGCCGTTAGATGTATTGCTTACCCAGCCGGTCAAGCCATAACTTGAGGCCTTTTTCTGGGCGAACGAACTGATGTATGGCTTAGTTACACACCAGGCATATTTGATGGTAATGATGGCGATGGTTACCGGTAATTCACTCCTGTCCGAACAGTTAGCATTTCTTTCCTTGCGTTTAGCACCGGCAACGAGTGCTGTCCGCGCACCTTGAACTTCGCCATGGACTAAGAAGGAAATCTATGAATCACATCAATCACATGTGCTTTGCAGGCTCAAGCGGAATGGCATACACGCTTTGTCATCGTGTTGACTGTGGTTCCAAACCTTTGCATAGATGTATGTAACAGACGGATATGTATGGAGGAAAGACAAAACTGTTCTGGAAGTTGGCTTCTGAGGTCGTGGGGATCGTCAATGGTTATGACATCAGTGACTTTGGAAAAGGCAGCAGAAGCTGTTTTGAATTCCCCAATCCGACCCAAATTCACGGTAAACAACCCTCTACCAGGAGGACATGTCCATTCCGGAGCTGCTAAATCTAAAGCTTTCTTCACGGCAGGCTCCTGTTAATTCAAGGTGGTCATGCAAGCAACAGATGAATAGAAAGCCGAAAATACACCCCACGACTCTAATACTCTACGGCACTCGCGAATTGATATTTGTGCTACGCGTGCCTCTCCTCCCTAGTTGCCGCGAATCCTTGCAAGCCTCCTGGCATGTGGCTGAGGAGGCATCTTAACATTTAAACATCCAACCCAAAACAAATAAAAATAACAACACTGCTCCCGAGTGACCAGTCGGCACTCGAGATGTGGGGCTCGAGCAATTTTGAGACCATCCAGTAAATTCAACACATTCATGAGCCTACTCTACGTCTTTTCGCTTTTCCGATCATCCAGCAATGCCATCGACCATGGCCCTCGACCCTACACCCACATCTCACTACGACCCGATGCCCTCCTCACCCCTCATAGGAGGGCCTTCACCGTCACTCTCTGCATCCCCAACTCCGGCCATTTCAGCTTGTCCCCCGCTCGATCGCTCATTCTCTACTGCGTCCTCTGACTCTACCTTCTCTGGGCACTCGGCAGGGTCAAGGTCATCATCTGGATCTGGCCCTCCACAGCGACGTGGCTATGTACGACCGCAGGGAGCTTACTTTGCGGAATCGGCGAAGAACAGGGATAGTGTTATGAGCCTTGGCAGCATCGCACATCTGCAATACTATTTTGCTCGTACTGGATTGCTGGACGGCAAAGGTGGTCAGCTAGCAAAGGAGGGCAACAAGAGGTCAGCAACGGGAATAGAACCACTGCGTGCTTCGATGAGGAGTTTCTCCGAGCCTACAGTATCTTCATCAAGGAGTCGTTTTGAAGAAGACTTTGTCGATAGTCCAAATGAAGAGGAAGTCCAATGCTCGGAGTGGGAGGACACTATGATGCTCCCGCCAACTGTGAGCACCTACAGTCATAGAGTCCAGTACCTACCTCCACCACCTGATGCAGAAACTCTCAAGGCCGAGCTCAGGACGGCTTTGCTAGAAGCTCGTAATGCACTGCAGGACGTTCGAGATCATAACAGAGGCATCCTCGATCGACGGAAGGAGGAGGAAAGGCAGTTGGAAGAAAATCCTGGCGTCTCTGAAGCAAGCACGGGGGACCAAGGATGGTATGAGATTCAAGGCCTGCACATTCTAGACGTTATCACATTGGCCATCCGGGCGGCCAAGTTATACTACACAAACCATGACCATCCAGACCGCCTCTCCGGGATCAAATCAGAGCGCCAGATACGGGGAGAGCTACTGGGTGTCATGGATGTGCTCAAACGTATGGCCACGCGCAATTTTGCAGATGGAATCAAGGATCAGGAATTGAAAGTCATAGCAGACTGGGTACAAAATGTTGAGACTTTGCTGGTTCACGAAGAAGCAGTCCAGAAACAAGAAGTACAACAGAGGGAGAGCTGGAAGTGGCTAGAAGGGTCATGGACAGATCGAACACGTGAGCGGGAATGGCTGTTTATGTGCTCTTTCCTTCCAGGAGTCGCTCTGCCCGAATGGACACCTCCGACAGATGCTGTGGGACAGCCTACGCATTTTCTGCAGGCTTTGGCCGACGGCTTGCACCTGGTTCATCTCCACAATGCCACCTTGAAGAAATCAAAAAGACAGTTTGGTGAGATCAAAATCTTCCATACCGATACTACAAAACCTTACCGCCGTTCGGAGAACCTGCGATACTGGATCAAGGCAGCAGAGATCAGGTGGGAAATGAAACTGCAAGTTGACGTTACAGGGATCGTGCATGATAAGGGAGAGGGAGGAAAAGTGTGGAATGACTTCGACGAAGCTGTCATGCAGTGGTGCAAAGTTGTTAGAGAAGAGCTTGCAAAGGAGTGGAAGGACGAAGGAGGTAAAGAATCCACCTAGGGATTCTCATGGACGTGTTTGGCCAAAGACGATAGAGCACAGATCACAACTCGTATATGGCCATAGCACTGGGCGTCCGGGACGGTTTTACAGCGTCACTCGGCCTTGTTTTCTGCATGCGTTTTGATACCCACACTAAGAATGCTTGTGGCATATGGTTTGCTCCACAAGCATCAAAGAATGTCTTTGCGACAGGTGTTTTAGAACAGGCTTGGACTACAGTGTGAAGAAAAATACATGGATTGTGCTGATGTCTGCCCTGATTCTTCTTTGTGTAACGTGCATTCTCGCAGTCATCTGGAAATCCTTCCATTTGCCTTCAGATGGGTAGCGTCTTTAGGCACTTGCGGGTGAAGCACATGAAGGTCAAGCAGCGCTTAGCTGATAGTGGAGCACTTGCAAGGACTGTCACAGGCCTGCAACCAGTAACACTGAATTATACTTAAAATGATATTTGCGGCCGTTGGCCGGAGGTAGAGAAGACACTGCAGATGTAGATGCTCATGAAGCGCATGATTGCAAAAAGCAGTCCCGATTTAGGGCCTGCCTGAGAACAGATTTGCTCCAGACACTCTGTAACGGAGGAAGCGATAGATAGATACTTGCTTCAACACTGGATTGCTTTTGCTGGCTTGCTCTTGCTGGCTTGCTCAACTGTTGTTTCTAGTGCTCTTGTCCAGTTTAAGCACTCACAAGGAGACTCATAAAGTATTCACAGGAAGATTGTACCGACCAATGTCCGAGCAAGACTCATGAAATATCATGAAATATGATGAAATATGATGAAATCTCAGGACTAAAGTGACGTCAGGTCATGACAATAGCAGTGCCAAGGTGCAGAAGGCTGAACATGGCTTGACCGTCCGGGTTTGAGATGTGGAGATTTGATTGAGGTGGAGCTGAAACGGCGTCGGCCTGAACGGCACCCGATTCGAAGCGACCGACGCTTGTCGCTTTCGGGACTGGGGCAGTTTTGGGCCATCAATACGGAGTACACAAACAGCGCGCGCGAAGGGCACAGACATTGAACTTCCTTCGACCTCCTCCGCAGTCAGCATTGCTGCTCTGCTTGCAACTTTGCCTCTGGAGAGTCATCGATATCCGCCAACGCCGTCCATAGTGTAGAGAATCAGGGACTGGGACGCGTCAGAGAAGGGAAGCACCGCGTTGCCTTTAGCTTTCGCTTCGCGGAGCCGTTTCATCGGCCCAGCTGCCATCATCAACAACTGTTGTCACCTTCACCCACATTTGCTGCAAAGTCCGTGAGAAAGAGTGGATGGGAGAAGATGCTTCGAGATCTCGGCATAACCGTCGCATTCGGGACCAAATGATGACCTCCTTCACTCTCGCACATTGACATTCTTCCCACAGATCGCTCGCCGGTTGAGGTGAAGCTCTCGAAACCGCCTCAACGTCCTCATGGAACCTTAGCCAACTACCAGTTGAGCCGGGATATTGTCAGTCTAGTTCGCAGTGTGCCTGAGATTCCTGGATAGTACTGGGAGAGAGAAGAAGGGGCCGATTGAAGCTGGGAGGATAGTGGAGGACTTGATTTGGGAGAGTTCAGCTTGCACGAACACTCCACCAGCCGCCTTCGAGTACGATACGGGTTGCTTCCGAGCAGCCAATTAAGCCAGTTGTTGATCGCCAACTGTCCACGAAACGCGAGGAGGCATGGCCGCGGAAGTGAGCAGTCTCGGTGCCGAACCAATCTCTATTAACAGCCACGGGCAGAAGGAGGCGCGGGAGGAGATATGTATGAACCTCACCACCAAAGAAGAAGATCAACCTACCAGCTCCGAGGATGACTTGCCACCTACACCACCCCCAAAAGATACCCCAGAGCCGAAGGCTGAAGGAAACGATGATAGTGGTTCCTACCCCAACACTATGGGCAGCTCACGGTCAAGTTCGACATTTTCGTTTTCACGAGCTTCTTTCTCAGCTCAGCTGACGCATCTGGTTGCTCTCAAATTGCCCGAAGCCTCCTCGCTGTTATCCAGCATCTCCTCGATATCAACCGCGCCTGCAGCGGCTGAAGCTTTGAGCGGTTCCGCGGAGCAGATGCAAAAATGGATCCAAAAGGCGTTGAAGGTGGTAGCCGGTTTAGATGCCGATGACAACGTAGCATGGGCTGCTGCCGGGGGACGAGATGGCGTAGGAGAGATCGATGCTGCAGTAGGAAGGTTCGAGAGTCTAATATTTGTATACGTCGCGGCAATAGAAAGATTGCAAGAACGTCAGGACATCTTGGATCTGCCCGCCGAGAAGCTGAAGGCCGTGGCTGACCAGATGGAGGTTACACTCAAAAATTGGGACGCCGTCAAAAAGCTCCTCAAAAGGGTTAAACGACAGGTAGAACTCGCTATGGAGTGGGAAGAGCTGTGGGGAGTCGTGCTAGGTGACATTGAGTTTGAGATTGAGAGTCTTTGCAAGATGGTCTTTGAGATGGAGGAGAAGCGTCACACGGCCCTAGCCGCAGATGTCAGTAATGAGAGTGGCGCTGGCTTGGATATCCAAGAATTAGAGACAATTGTGGAAGAAACCCCAAAGGGAGGAAAGAGTACATCGACTAACCGCTTCAGCTTGCCACCTACGTTTCCTGCGAGCTCTCCATTGCAGTCTCCTGCTATGGGTCACGCACAGGATGACCCAAGTTTACTCGCGTTGTTTGCGCGAATGCAACCTCTCCGAGCGTCTCTGGACTTCCTCCCTATGACACTTGAATCCTTTTATTCTAGAGCAGAGTCAATCTTACCAACTGCATGTGAGGAGCTTGAAAGCCGCAGAATCGGTCTCGAGTTGGGATGGGATGAACTTGAGCGTGATGCTGAGTCGCTAAGACAAGAATTAGCGGAAGATCGATGGGTGCTCGTGTTTAGAAACGCAGGAAGACAGGCGCAAAAAATGTGTGAGTCAGTTGAACGCAGTCTTAGCAAGCTGCAAGAGGCGGTCGACACCGGCGCACAACATAGCAACCCGTCGCTACTGGCGAAGAAGGTGGAGAATTATGAAGCCAAGAAATTGCATTACGGATCCGCTATTCAGAGGGTTGTGTCGATTATAGACAAGGCCCTGAAAGATCGTCTGACGGTAAATGGAGAAGTCTTGCGGCTGCGTTCGGACATGCAAGCTTGGTGGACGACTCTTGAAGCAGAGATGAAAGATATGGATCTGGCGCTTGAAGATCTCAACCTGGGTAAGAGTCAACAACTACGCGATTCGATCTCCAGCATGGTCTCCAATGATCAATCAGCTTTCGGCAGCGTCAATGAAACTCCGGCCAGCTCTCCTGCCTCTTCGGTGGCCATGGGCCCGTCCCGTGGCATGAAACGCCAACCATCAACCCCAGGACTCAACGCAGCAAGCAGACGCAGCAGCATCATGTCCAGCGCCACGTCACGTCCAAGCAATCAAAAACGTTACTCCAGCTTACCAGTTGCGTCGACAGGTACCAGTCAGCTACATCGGAAGGCCTCAACTCCAAGATTGACTGCCTTGAATGTCTCAACCATCCAACATGGCACGTCTCCACTCTCAAGCCCCACGTCTTGCTACTCAGGCACGCCCACACGTGGCGGTCAAACACAGAGAACCGGTATGAGTCTCTCGGAGGGCAAACCACGCTGGAACTCCAGCCCTCGCGTCGAGTATGTCGAGTTCAAGCCGCTCTCCCTCACCACCCCGCCTACTTATCGTAAATCCTCACTACCCCAGCGTAGTCCTCTAAGTGCTTCTATGCATTCCTCAATACCTCTACCCAGTCCTCTCGCCCGCGAAACTTTCTCGTCCCCTGCTTCTCGTTCCGCCTCACAAACTCGACCACCCGCCCCACCCGGCGTAACCAGCACACTGGCGCTCCGTACTCGACGCGGCACCTCTCCAGCTCCCGCACACTCGTCCTTGGGCAATACCAATGTCCTCCGTTCAAAACGTAGCACCCAGTTCTCAGCTAGCAAGTTGCCAACTTCTCAACGAGCAACCGGTCTCCCAGAGTCCAGTCCCGCGCCCAAGGCTCCTGATGCCATTGCCGAAGAGAGTCCTTCGTCTCGGCCCAAGCCCTCGAGACCAGCAACCGCGTTGGCGAACAGACGTCGAAGCAGCATGCTCCCAATCCGCAAGCCAAGAGCTGTAAGTGGACTGGACAGTACTGCCACCCCCAGGGCTAGCGGCAGGGACAGTGCAATGGGCAACAACGGCGGGGAGGAGAAGCGCTGGCGTTGACGGATGATAATATCCGACGACGATCTCATGATTTTTCAGATTAGCGAAATGGTTCACAGCGAAGGTGTTTGGAGCATACTCAGTTCAGGAAAAATTGCATACCCAGGGGCCTGATTATGTACGCATGTAAGGAGAATTTGCATGTACGAAACAACTGCGTGAGGTTGAGGATTGGAAGTCTGGAGCGATGTGTGGTGTCGTGAATTATCAATGCAGGGGATACCGGTCGTTTTGTTCGATGGATATTAACTGTTGTGGCAGATTCATTGTGTCTGGTGCTGTACGTAATCGTGAATGTCTTTACAGTCACTCTTGTGGTCAGAGAATACTTGTCGGTTGTCAATGTACAAAAGGCGCAGCAGACTAGTTGATATTCACAGAGAGGGACAACATGCAGTACATCAAGATTCAAGCTATGAAGATGGAATCAGTATCAAGACACGGTATTCAACTCAATGCAAGTGATCTTCAACCCCGTGCAATGTGGAGAGATAAAGTCTTTGTACAAAACACACATGGAGATATAGCCATAGTACAGACACTCCTCCCATCGGATAGATGTTTCAACGCCGTGCAATGCCTCGAAACAGGATAACAAAACCCCGCGCCGAACTCCAAGCCATGCTGCACAAGCCCGCCGCCCAGAACACAGTACGTAACAGTAAAATTTCCCGGAAAAAAAGAGATGCACCCATCCACATCTCACCATCTGTCGCACCCTACCCAGTCAGCCCCCCACCCCCAAAAACCCCTACCCTCACGTCTCCACCCTCCCTTCCCTCCTCTCATTCATATTCCGCGCCATCTTCTTCCCAATCTCATAACTACTGATCATAATCGCACACGCCGGCGCAACCTTCAAACACCTCGCCGCCCAGCCCCTAAACAGTCCCGCCACCCCCTCTTCCCGGAAAATATGGTACAGAAACCGCGGCATGGACCTCTCTTCCGGCCTCAACACCTTCTTCCCCGCCGCATCCGTCCGGGCCGGCTCGTCCGAGTTCTTGAGCACTTGTTGCCGCGTCTTCCCCACATCGAAGGGCGTAGTGACCACGGCGGCGACAGCGCCCGATGCGGCGCCCGCGACGAAACTGTCGACGAACGTAGCGGTATGGTTAGAGCGGCTTTGGCTGCGGCTTCGAGTTCGAGTAATCGAGCGGGCAGGATCGAGAGTTTTGCCTCGACTGCGGTCGCGGGCGTCGGTGAGGGCATTGCGGAGCGCTTCGTAGCCCCACCAATAGATGCCGCTGAAAGGCACATCGCGCCACATGGTCAGCGTCAGCCCCCGCCAGAGACTGGTGTAGCCCTGTGCGTGGACCATCTCTTTCAAGCCGAGGAGGGTGGAGCGGAAGACGCCGGTGCTGTTGGGGTGGCCCGAGGTCGCTTGCATGCGGGTGCGGAACATTTCGATGGGACTGATGACGGAGGCGGCGGCGACGCGGGCGACGGAGCCGGCGAGGAGGGGCGCGTAGGTGTCGGGGACGTGGGCGTTGATGGGGCTGGAGGCGTGGGAGCGCAGGAAGTCGTAGCCGGTGAAGTAGATTACGTTGGCGGGGATGGCCATGACGAGGGTGGGGCTGAGGCCGCGCCATAGGGAGCGCGGGCCTTCGTTGCGGGCGATTTTGCGGAGCCCGTCGAGGGTGGAGGTGAATGTTTTGCGGTTGGTTTCTTCGACGGCGCATTCGGTGGCTGGTGGGGCGGCGCTGCTGGGGGCTGCGGCACCGATGGCGCTCAGGTTTGGGGGGGCGATGCAGAAGCGCGCGTTATTGTTGACCCAGAATGCTTCGCGGCAGCAGGCTGTTACGCCTAGGTTTGGGGGCAGGTTGCTGAAGGTGGTGGGGCGTGCTGAGGGTGTGGTTGTAGGGCGGAAGGAGGAAGCTGGTTGTGATTGGAGGCGGACTCGGACGACGTCTAGAGGGGTGACTGTTAAGTGAAGGAGAGTGAGCAGTGTTCTCAAGGGAGAGGGTTTGGCATTGCAACTGCGAGAAAGAAGGGGGCCCTACCAAGGAGGGAGGTGAGTAAGCTGCCGGACACGGCGGACAGCATCTTCTGTCCAGCAGAAATCTCCACCTCCGACTCTGAATCACTCGCAGCCGATGCCATCGCAGAGACGTCTCCCCCATTTCCCCCCTCAAGTCTGTCGTGTCTTTGCCCTAACAGATTTGTGCTCTCTCCATGTCCCGCAGTGGCGACCTGCCCTTCGTCCGCTTGTAACCGATCTGATGCAAAACGGGACATTCAACACGGTCTGCTGTATCGATTGATTCGCTTTTCTCGCTGGATTACTTGCGACACCGACCGCTATACAAAAGCGAATATGGTTGGGATCGGAGTAATGTATGATGCAACGATCAATGGGAATTTGGCGGCCCAAAGAAGTAATTTGGCGCTAAGAAAGCTCCGATCAAGATCCTTGTGGAGATAAGATTAGATGCGGCCATAACAATCATCGATGACTCAAGTCTTCCTTGTACCCTAGAAACTTGCGCCATCTTGATACTGTTGATTATATTTGCTTGGGTTGGGTATGCTCTGGAATCCAGCAAGAATGCTTTGTCGCGCCCGCTTTGGTGATACGCCTGCTGATGATGACGCAGAGATCCTTAGGGCTGGGTGACTGCTCCGCCTCCCAATACTTTTACCTCCCCGGCACGCCTGGTTCTAGATAACAAGCGTGTCTACCGCGATCGATCATTTTAAAATGGCGGAAGAAGCCAATCCCGAACTTGAGACGTTCCGCCAGCAATGGCGCGAGGAGGTTACAGCACGGTCAAAAGGGTCTTCTGCACACCAGCAGAGCAGACCTGCAAGACCAGCAGCTGTGAAATCCGCTAGTCAATCAAAGTTGTCCGGACCGCCACGCACGACTAGAGAGGTCAGGAATGAGGAGCAAGACAATGTGGAGGATGAGTTGGTAAATTCGTACCATGATCTGGACGACAAAGACGATTCAAGGCGATTAGGGGAAACGGGTGAAGGCGTTCATCCGAGCAATGACAGTAGTAGCCGGGAGCCACGGTCAGCACTAGAGCACTTCGAAAAAGCCGTAGAGAAAGAGGCACAAGGAAATCTAGGGGACAGCCTGAGCCACTACCGAAGAGCCTACAGGGTCAGTCCCCCATCTTCGATATCAAGGACGAATGCTGATACTAGCTCTATAGCTTGACGCTGGAGTGGACAAGGCGTATAGGAACAAACACTTCCCACCATCATCACTTCGTCCAAGACCTGCAGACCCTAATCCATCCAACGCCCCGGTCACTGTACCGAATCCTGCCCATCATTCCCTAGATGGACCCACCACATCGACAATATCCCAGCTGATAGCCTCCTTCTCCGAACTGGGCATTGCGCCCACTCCACCTCCCACGGAACACTCACCTCCGCCACCGTGTCCCATCTCTACCATTCCTTCGGAGCTCCTGACCGAAATACTTGAGCGCACCGCAGTTCTCGATGTTGCTTCCTTTACTCGCCTTTCTCTCGTTTGCAAACGCCTTGCCCATCTTGTTGCAACCTCTGATCTAATTTGGAAGCGTATATGCGTAGCCTCCGAAGTCGGTTTCGCTGGTATGCACTACACTTGGAGGTGCGCAATCGACGGCACACCACTTCACGAAGAGGACTACGACAACGAACTCGGTGAAGACTTCCTGGGCGCTACAGATACTGTTGAAGGCTTTAACCCCGAGGCACCTACAGTCAGGCTCTCTCTCAACGCAGCCTATCCAACGTATCAGACTATGTTCCGCTCACGCCCTCGTATTCGCTTCAACGGCTGCTATATCAGTACGGTGAATTATGTACGACCAGGTGCATCGTCGCCGACGCAGATAAGCTGGAATACGCCTGTGTATATTGTGACCTACTATCGCTACCTACGATTCTTCCGTGATGGCAGCTGCGTCAGTCTGTTGACAACCAGCGAGCCCGTGGACGTGGTGCATTACCTGACTCGCGAGCACATGCACTCAGGTTATGCTGTGGGCAGCACATTACCCAGTGCGGTAATGCGAAATGCATTAAGAGGACGGTGGAGGCTCAGTGGGCCTGTTACAGGGAATCAGAAGGTAGATGAAGCCCGAGACGCAGAGGCTGAAGGCGAAGTGCATATTGAGACGGAGGGGCCGGATCGCGAGAAGTACATGTACAAGATGCAGTTGGCTTTGAAGAGTGCCAGTGCGAGTAAAGGGGCGAGGAACAACAAGCTGATATGGCGCGGGTTTTGGAGTTACAATAAACTCACGGATGACTGGGCAGAGTTTGGTTTGAGGAACGACCGACCCTTCTTTTGGAGCCGAGTGAAGAGTTATGGAATGGGGTATCAGGGGTGGTGAATAGTCGGACGACATGACAAGGATTATTAAGGTACCTAAGGTATGAATTGGGAGAATCAAACGTCAAAACTACAGAGTTTAGCCGAAGGTTTCACATCATAGTCAGTGAACACAAGAACGAGTGAATAGATGAAGCTTCGACGAATCGTTGATGTGTTCTCCTCAAAGTCAGCGAATACATGAAGCTTCCGACTGACTGTTGAAGTCTATAGTTCGATTCACTGATCTCAGAGCCATACCATATAAGCTGCTGAAATCTCCGACGTTATCTTACGATCCCAAGCTTGCCTCACTCTGGAGAATCAATCATAAATCACAATCCGTTTGCGATCACCAAACCTCACTCTCACGGCAACGAACTTGTTCGCCCTTCCCGCCACAGCGGATCCGCTACACCTGTCTCACAAAAGAAAGTTGGCCGTCCCCTGTCCTAGAACGTTCACTTCTTCAAGACACATCACCCGACAACACTCGTGCACATTCCGGAATGTGTAAGGTTACGCACTGGAAGTCGGAAACATGTTACTGTCGATGGATAAAACTCGAAAAGCCGTGTGCTGAAGGCAGCAATTTCCAAACCTGCGAAAACATGAAAGGGGACATCGAGTACGCCATCACAGCCCCTCGGAAAGCGAAGGGCCGCTCCTGCCCTCGGCACGACATTGGGGTTGAGGGGAAGGACGACTTCGATCGGAAAACCACCAAGATTATCACCTGTATTCCGGATCCTGGAGGGTGCGGCCCTCCCTGCTGCTTTTGCTGTACAGTGATGTGATCTACATGGCCGCACATGTTGAGGTTTTTGCTGCAGGGCTTCAAGGTGCGCTTGCTCAGCTGGCCATGGGGGTTATAGCAGGAGCAGGATTTGGATTGGAGTGCTGGCCACTGCCAAGGTTGTCGGTATCATTTCCGCGGTGAGAGGTCTCACAATGGGCTATTGATTTGGGGGGAAATGCTGCTGGCCCTTCTATGTCTCAATATTGATGTCGATAGTTGGTATTCAGTCAATGCCTATGTCAATGCTCATGCTCAAGCCCGGTCTCTCGGAGGGAGATTCTTCCTAGTGCCATCGGGCCGATCCAGCGTGCCGAGCCTGCCACGCCTGCCACGCCTGCCAAGGCGGAAGATGATTGATCCAAATACGCGAATTGCGCCATGTCACTCCTCCCTGACGTGCCCCGGGACCCCCTGGAAAAGCATACTACTGGCACCACTGGCACCACTGGCAGTTTCACTGCGCACTTGCTGAAAGGTTATCGCTATCAGACTGCTGAGCAATGGAATGGATTGGGGCGGGGAGAGTGTGGTGGAGACCGAAGGCTGTTCTTCTGTTTGGCTGAATTGATGCCATTGGGAAACCTATGAGCCCTGTACTTCCTTATCACATCTTGCTCGTTTCCTTAGTACCATTGAGAGATATCACAATCAATCACATATTCCAATTGACTCTTTTTCTTAAAGGCAGCAGTTTCTATTGCTCATTAAAGGCGCAAGAATGGCACCAGGACTAACAGACCTCCTTCCAGCTCCACCCTACTTGCTTCCCAACACCGCTCAATCGAAAGCTATATTTCCCGATGGTATCAAAACATCAGGCCAACATCCCCCGCAATACAACCAGCTCCAGCCCTATTCAAGCTTCCCGAAGCAGATTTCTGGCCCGACCGTTTGGGAAGCGGAAGATTACGCTAACAATCCAGAACGATGGACTCATCACTTTACAGAAGAGGAGATTGCGGAGATGAGCGACGCCGCAGATAAGTTCCTAGCTGCAGGAACCCCACTCACAGGTATAACCAAGGTATTTGGAGCAAATCGTGCCCTTGGAGCATCTTACTGACATCGAGGCAGGAGAACTTTGCTCTTTCCAATCTCGCGACCTTTCTCCAGACTCTCCGAACAGAACTACTAAACGGAAAAGGCTTCATTCTCTTCAAAGGCTTGCCTGTTGAGAAATGGGGCAATTACAAATCAGCAGTTGCGTACATGGGCCTCGGAACATATCTGGGATATTTCGTTAGTCAGAACGGCCGAGGTCATGTATTGGGGCACGTCAAAGATGTGGGCGAGGACTCGAAACAGATCGACAAAGTCAGGATATACAGGACAAATGCAAGGTGTGCAATCTGCAGGCGAAAGATGTTCCAGTGCTGAAGATTTCCCCGAAACAGACAATTCTTCCACGCGGACGACGCAGACGTGGTAGGTCTGCTCTGCATCGCTCGAGCGCTGGAAGGTGGAGAATCCGATCTCGTCTCCTCGCATCACGTCTACAACGTACTTCAGAAGGAGCGACCAGACGTCATGAAGACGCTCACGGAGCCCATATGGTACTTCGATCGCAAGGGCGAAGTCAGTCAAGGCGAAGAACCCTACATCCGCAGTAGTGTCTTCTTCCTCGAGACCGGCGAAAACGGGCGTGTGTTCTCGAAGTATGTCCCTTCCCAATGGGCTCGACAGTAGACGTACTGACACTAAGACTTGACAGATGGGACCCCTACTACATCCGCTCTCTCTCAAGATTCTCCGATCAAGGCATCATCCCGCCACTTTCGCCCGCACAAATTGAAGCCGCCGAGGTCCTCGAAGAGACCTGCCTACGCCTAGCTCTACACATGATCTTAGAAGTTGGGGACATTCAGTTCCTATCTAATGTGCACGTGTTACATGCAAGAACCGAGTATAAAGATCATGCACCGCCTGCGCCGAGGCGGCACCTAATGAGGTTGTGGTTGGCGACGCCTGAGGGAGAGGGAGGCTGGAAATTGCCGTTTCATGATAGTGCGGAGAAGAAAAGGGGCGGCATTCAGGTTGACGACACTCTGCCTGTAGCTCCTTTGGATGCGGAGTAGATGAGGGTTTTAGTAAAGTCCAATGCAGGGCGTGTATGAAAGTGTTTTTGAGCGGAGTCGCAATGCGATTTTCCCAAGCTAGAAAGGATTTGTTCTTTGATACTGCTGACCAAAAGGAGACGATAACCCAAGTACCTTTCTTCGATTTTCCTTCCAACTCCTTAGTAGAAGTGAATGGACCGCAAAGTCTTGCAATAAACATTTTTCCACCAACCACATCTACATATTTTCTGGCTTTATCGAGAGAAACCACCCTAAGTTTCATACAGTGACGAAACCCCACTATCATCCAAATCTCCCCCCACCCCTCCATCCGCAAATATCGCCCACCCACCCTCGGCAAACTTCCGCATCCCGCCCCACGCATTCCATCCCCCACTCCCTCCCACCCACCATGCGACCCAACGGCCCCCGCGACCCCGTGACCGGCCCCGACTCCGGTCCCGAACCGCCCTTCCCGCTGAAGCTGAACGGGAAAGTCGTCAAAGGATTCGGCCGGGGCAGTAAAGAGGTATCTTCTACATCCTTTCCCCCCCTTCTTCGAGCCCTATCATTGATTCTTCGCTCACCGATTCACCTTACCCTCCCCTCCAATCACGCAAGCGACTATAGCAGGCCGTGACTAGAAGTGTTCGAAGCTGATCGTTGGAACACAGCTCGGGATCCCCACCGCCAACATCCCCATCGCCGGCCTCACAGTCGGCGGGCACGAGGATGTCGAAAGCGGTGTCTACTACGGCTGGGCGGGGTTGAACATCTCGCCCGATGGCTTGCGTACGGATGAGGGGACGGTGTATCCCATGGTTATGAGTATAGGTTGGAATCCGTTTTATAAGAATACAGTTCGCTCTGTGGTATATACTTCCCATTTTCCCCCTTACCCTTAATCTTCCCTCATAACCCCCCCTCATTTTCCCCCTTCCACCCTCCCTCCCTCCCTTCTCCCTTCCTCCTTTCCTCCCCCCTTACCTGCCCTCAGAATGCCCCTTCTACCTCTCCCTTTCTCCTCCCCCCCCCCTTCCTCTACTTTCCCCTCCCCTCCTGGCCCCGCCCTCCGCTCCCTCCCCCCAACCACACACAAACTCACACCCCTCTCCCCCCTCCTCCAACAGGAAGTCCACCTCCTCCACACCTTCCCCTCCGACTTCTACGGCGCACACATGAACCTCCTCATCCTCGGCTTCATCCGCCCCGAATACGACTACGTCAACAAAGAATCCCTGATCGAGGACATCCGCACCGACATGCGCGTCGCGGAGCGCAGTTTGCAGAGGCAGGAGTATGCGAAATGGAGGGGGGAGGGCTATTTGGTGCAGTTTGGGGAGGATGGGGGGCACGCGGGGGAGGTGGCGAGGTAGATGGATCGGCGGTGGCGAAGTTGCATGGCTGGTGGTGGTGTGGCGCGGGGATGCCGAGACAGGGGTAAAGTGCGAGGGTGGCGAAGGGGTGGCTAGAGTGAGACGGGCGCGCGCGGGCGGGCCGGAGTGGGAAGCATTGCGGTGGCGTTGGCTTAGACGAACGCTTGGGCGCGTGGGGGGGGTTGGCATAGAACGATTAGGATGAATGGGAAAGGCCAGAGTGGTAGACGGTGATTGTAGTTTATTCAAATTCCAGCGTCTATATTAACACTAAGAGAGATATGTATTCCATAGCAGTCGCAGCAGCAGAGCCACCAAGGGTCGTGTATCTTTTCGTCGTGAAAAACAAATCCCCATGTCAAGGCGCCATCTTCTCCCCGGTCAACCCGTTATGTACGGTTCAAACCATCCCTGCCCCTTTCGAGAACGCCCCCTCCGTATGTATGCCGCGCTATGCAAGCTGTCAAGGAAATGCTGGACCAGTAGGTATGAAACGGCCGTGGTCGTCATCATATACAAGGAAGGAACTAGTGAAATCAGCGGAAACGCCCCAAGAATCAGGGTGATCAAGCGGTTGAAGGAGTAGTAACTGACATTCATGACGATCAACATCGGGATGTCGAACACATCTCTTTTTACCGTCCAGCAATAGCTGCACTCGACCTTACCGTCGATCCCTCCTAATTGATTCATCCCAGCCTCGTCGGCGATACTACCCCTCCCATTAGTTCGAGCAGGCCCTTTCCGCTTAAACCGGGCCATGACATCGTCGGTCAAGCCAGCGTCGTCGTCGGCGGCAAAGCTGGGATCGTCTTTGGTTTTGTATTTGAGGAGCTTGCCTCGCGTGGTGACACTGCCCCGAGAATCTCCGAACGCAAGACGAGCAAAGTCCTCGTAGAAGGTGATCACACTGTCATCGTCGAGAAGCTCGGCAAGGAAAACGGGTTGCGGCCGAACATTACCATCTGGTGCTTCAGGTCTCGTATTCTCGGGTCCTCGGGGTGTGTTGTAGCCTCCTCTGGAGGATGCTCCAGTGCCTGGTTGGCCTGAAGTTCCTCCCGTGTTAACATTGAGGTTTGGCTCTTTGCCCAGGAGAACATCCTTCTTCCACCCCGTGAGGATGCTAAACTCCTTACCAACGGCAGCGACTTCCCCAGTACGACGGCAGACAATGGTAGGTGTGCCACAGGCATTAATGAAATCTTCATACTCCCACAATGTTCGCTGGAAGCACTTCTCCATGAAGATCAGATCGTCACGATTCAATGTCTTTGTACATGAAATGAAAGAAGGACGGATGGACGCGAGTGCCTTTGCAATACGCAATGTCTTCTGCGGGGAAAAGCGTCTTTGCAAGCAAGCCGTCAAGCCGTGAAAGCCAGTGGTGTAGGAATAAGGCTGCTTGACGCTTTCATAGATGGTCGACGGATCTCGCGGTCGTCGCACCGCTATCCCTTGCGCCTTAAGATTGGGGGTCGAAAGCGTCCCATGGGGTGGCCGCTGCTGTACAGGCCGGTCTTGCGTGCTCGGCCGTGAAGTGCTGTTCGAGCGGCTTGGGTACAGTGGCGCGGTCGCCGGGCTCTCGTCGAAGCCAGCGATCACGCCCTGCGGGCTTGAACTGGAACTGGGACTGGTTAGGGCACTCGGTCCTGCTCCGATCGCAAAAGCGTGGGGAGCCTCTTGCTTTACCATGACGTTGGGGAATTCTTGATTTCTTCCACTAAGATTGTACATGTTAGGCGCTCCGGGTTGCCTCGAGCTGGGTTGACCACTGCCGTTGCTCCAATCACCGAGGCCTTGATCTTGGGAGAAGCTGAGGAATGACTGTGGATTAGCAGGACTGTCACTGTAGCCTGTGGAAAGCGTTCCTGGCGTCGCGTAGCTCGCGCCACTGCTTTGATTAAGATGCCCGGTACTGTCACTGGGTGACGTCGCTGCTGCACCAGACGAGATCTGACCAAGCATGCCAAATTCGAGAGCTCCGTAATGGTTACCGAAATTGAAACTGGCAGGATCAAAGTTGTACTGGGTCGGATCATTAGGGTCAAACATGGCTCCACCGAATGGATTCTGCAGAGGATTCTGGCCTGGTTGCGGATTCTGCTGCATTGCACCAGCCAGACTCTGCATCGGCGACGCTTGCTGATTCGAAGCCGATGAAAATGGCGGAGAAATGGATGACTGATGGCTATTAAAGCTCTGAGGTGCCATCATGTTGTCCGATATTGGCGGCGGCATTTGGCCCTGAGATCCGGTGGAATGGTACCCTGCGAAGCTCGACGATGGCACCCTCAGCTGCGCGTAGACCTCACTTGCTAACGGTCCCGCATACTGCTGAACAGGAGGTTGATGCTGGCCTTGATGCAAGTTGCTCATATACTGAAAATGGTTTGCTCCCATACCAGGCATCAGAGCCTCATTTGGAGCATCATGTAAATACTTGGCCTTCTTGCGTACTCCATCATGGCAGGCGTCCTGGAGACCCCGCTTGATGCACCTTTGACAAGGGCGCTCATCACCTGGTGACAGGGTCTTCTTAGCATCAAGGTCAATGGCCACCAGACGGCTGAGTTTCAATCATGTTGCGCAAATGCTTACCACACGTGAGATGAGCCCTCTGGCAGGCGAAGCAGGCTCTCCTGGCCTTCTTCCTCCGCGGCCTCAATGGGTCCTTGGCGTTGGACGACTTGCTCTGTCCATTACTCGTTTGAACTTGGCCAGCCGCCTTCCCGCCATGTTCAGGATGCTGTGCCATATCACCGCCGTCCTGATCACTGTCATCTGGCGATGGAGACCGTGAGGCTCCATCATCATCGGCGTCGGAGGTCATGTTATATGACCTGCTAACCCAAGTCAAGCAATAGTCGAGGGCTCCACACTTCCGTATCCGTTTATAGTGCCGTTGCCGAACAAGCCACGTTCCTGTTCTGCGGCTTTCCGCTGATGTGCACCCAAAACCCCTTCCCTAGGACCCTCGAGGGGACCAACCAGCGCTGAACTTACAGCGGTTCGTCCAGTCTCGAGCGAGCACTTGTCGCCCAAGTAACGATCCGTGGTAATGGAACGGGGAAGGTCTGGATCACACGATAGGGTAGAGTCGGGAAATATGTGGTGCAACGATAGAGCGGCGCACGTAGGCGTGGTTTCAAAGCGAGGATCAAATGCTCGGACAGGGCGACAGGCACAGGGGACTTTCTGGTGATTGCGTACGGCCAAGGGGTACCACAAAGCGCGATCGACGGAGCGTGGGGGGGAAGCAAGACAGGCCCAGACAGAGCAAGCAGTGCAACTCACACGAGCTAAAAGCTCTCGACCCTATGCCCTTGGAAAGCGTATATGGCCTACGGAACAGGGCTTGTTGACGTTTGCAAAGGTTGGATACGCGGGCAGGATTGGCTGTCCGGGCTGGGGCTGTCTGCTTCTGGCTGTGTCACATCGTCCCGGTTTGGTCCACAGCTTTCGGATAAGAACCAGAGTACCGGTAATACAGGATTGGACGAAAGAATCAATTGGGTTGCAGGTATCGACACATGGGAGCTGAAAACGATGGCGAAAGAGGAAGGCGTCCAGGGTGGTCAGTAGCTGGTGTAGGGGGAGGCGGTCAGGGTCAGGCAGGTTAGAAGATTCAGGCCCAGGGTTAGGAAAACGGTTGATCGATCCGCTTCGCTGTCGCATATAAAGTTCAATGGAGCCAATGTAGCCTATGTAGCCAATGCTGTCGAGCAGTGTCGATGTGGTCGAGGCCGTCGATGCAATTGGCGGTGTTTGCTGCTGGCGTGCTCGCTGCTGCGAAAAACCCCTCGCGCACTGGACGGAGATGGACCGATCTGAATTTCTCCACATGCAAGTCATTCAGACTTCCTGCCTGATCTGCTTGATCTGCCAAGGTCCCGACTAACGACTGTCATAGCGTTTGGCCAACGGTTGCAAAGCTGGTAAGCTAACCGATCGCCGACAAGCATCGCGACACACACCTGCGCCGCTGCTGCAGTGCTCCTGCAGCAGCACTCAGCGCACCATGCATCGATCATTGCAGGAGAGGGGCCCGCGGACTGCCCTCGTGCGTTACCAAGATAGACGACATCCTCGTGTGCGGTGTGCCCTCTCCTCCCACCTCCCCACCCACCTGCCCTTCCGCCTCGGCGCCCGTCGCACTCGCGGGACACGGGGACGGGCCAGCGACTTGACGCCGTCGCACCGGGGCATGGACTGCACGTTTTCATCACGCGCGGCCACGGATTTCACCTCTGTGTAGCGTCGCTCAGCGTGCGCGCTGAGGGGCCGTATGACGCAGACGGTACGGGGCTACCGGGAAAAGGTGGGGGAGGTGAGGCAGCGGAGCAAGCTGTACCTATCGTCCTCGCCGATGGACAGGCATGCCCGGGCTTTTATAAAGGTAACGTTACGGCACAGAATGGATCACGAGTTGCCCCATGCGAGGCAATGTTATTATTCCTACTGTGCCTCAGGACAGGGATGGACATGTTTGCACGTCTGGCCAAGGCCTGCGCAAGCAGAGAAATCAATTAATCGATTATATTTGGAATGGGTTAGAACACGAGGGAGAAACGGTGGGTTCTGCAGCGGGGGTGCCCCATCTATTGCCCTGAGGCGAACTTGCTGTGGCCTCGTATTCGCTTGCCGTACCTGAAGAATATATACCTATCGACCATATCAGCCTAATGGTGCAGATGATCTAGATGATCCACTTGCTGCGGAAGGGTTGGGCGTACGGGAACGGCATCATCGCCACGGTGAGGAACGCGAGGAGTGAGGTCGCCCATTGATAACCAAGCTTATTGTACACTGCGGGTACCCGTCAGCCGACGTCAAATGCACGTTGTTGCGTGTAGCTGCATGTCTCAAACTTACTCTGCACTCCGAAGAGCGGAAAGGCTGCAGCGAAACTGCTTCGGGCAAAGCTGTTCGCTGCTAAAGCACTCGCCGCATACAGAGGGTATGCATCAACCAGGAACGTAAAGATGCCACTGAAAACCAAAAGAGTCCTGCAGCAACGCCAGTCAGCGCATGTGGAGGACAATGCGTCCGTGCAATCAGCGTACCCCATTCCGAAAATGGCACTGCCTATGATCGGTACTATCCAATGAACAGAAGCATATGTCGTCCAACCGAACCAGAACAGCCCGATCGGCACCAGTACAGCACCAGCGATTGCAGGCGGCAAACGAAACTCCGGGTCGGCGCCTCCAGGTTCTCCACCGTTCCTCTCTCTGTTTCGTACCAGTCGCACATAGTTCTTATGCCAAAGAGGATCAGTAGAAATACCAATCAGCATGCCCACCATGAGTCCCAGAAAAGTCAGCCCGAGTTGCCAAAGCTCAAATCTATGGTTGTTCGTGAAAACTAGCGCAAACGCGCCGAAGAACAAGTACAAGACGCCGAGTAAAATGGCTGAATAGATGCATAAGTTCAGGCACATTGGCTCCAACGCTAGCAGCAGAAACGGGCGGTATATTGATCTTAGGATAGTTTGTAAGATCGACCGGTCCATCTTCTCGATCGGTGCGTACCATTGGTCGTTCCCAGTTTCTTTTCGCAGCTTGCGTGCTTTGTTCCGGAGAAGTACCGGATGGTAGGTTTCCGGGACAAAGATCACGATCCCCGCGAGCATGGCGCCAGACCAAATTAGGAGGATATAGAACGACCAGCGCCTGATTCGTCAGTATTGGCAAATTGACAGGACCTCGGCAAACTCTAACGGACCATGTAGTATATTGATTGACGAAGCCTCCCACTATAGGGCCGATCTCAGGTCCAAGAAACGGCCTGCAAGGTTATGAGCTCATGCGAATGGCCTGACATGGGCACCCCGGGGAGCTTACGATGCAGTGAAGATCATCATAGGTGCTTGCAGCTCATGGCGAGCAAACATATCTCCGACAGTGCCCCCAGCGACACTTAGGAATGCGCTACCGGCGAATCCATCGATGAAACGGGCGATAAGCAGGGTCTGAATATTCTTTGCAACAGCGCAGGGGATAAGCCAGATGGCGAACATTGCTAGTGAGACAATATATATCGGTCGACGGCCGTAGAACTATAAAACGTCAATGGCTGTGTTCACCTGACTTCCGGAAGGTATATAGACCTCCGACAAGGGCGCTACGACCATGGGCCCAATACCCAGGCCCATGACAAAAAGCGACAAACCAAGCGTCGCAACCTCCTGGGAGCAATGGAACTCCCTTGTAATCTGTTCGTATGTTGACGTGTAGAGGGAAGATGTGCAAGTCCTTGGCCGTCTCAGTATTGGCATCGAGCAGATAGGTGAGGACATACACGCAGAGTGAACTCATCGACACCAGGATTACGACCAACCATTTCCTTGGTTTGCTCCTACTTCGCGGGTTCATGGGGTCGCTACCACCGTCCCATTGTACCTCGAATCGTTTCTCCGGATCATCCGCCTGTCCTGGATTGGCCGCTTGTGGCTCCTCATCATTACTGAAGCATGTATAACCGTGGCCATCGCCGTATGACCTTGTCGTGTGGAGGGAATTCGGCCGACTCGTAGAAGCTTGACCAGGGCCTGCACCCTCAGCCTTCTTCGCCCGGGCTTTGATGGGCTGGAAGGCTTTCTCTGGATCGTTCTGTTCCCCACCGCCTGCAAACTGCCCGGTAGGATCGCCTTGGGATTTTCCTACCCGTGATGTATCGTCAGATGCCATCCGGGACTCCGCAAGTGTCGATGAGGAATTGTCTGACACCATAACTCAATCGGATCGTGCTAAAATACAATAACGGTCTAGAATGATGCGTAGATGTAGTGGACTTATGGCTTGCTCTCGAAGCGTGCTTGGGCAAGAGCTGCTGTGTTGGGCTCAACAATGCAGTAGAGTATGGCTTAGCTTGGAAGCAATTGTTCAACGTCACGACAGCGCAAACGCTGTCAGTAGGGGTTTGAGGCAGAAACACGTTCTGAACAAGGAGAAAGGATTCAGATGACGAGAGAGGTGCAAGAAGCATGACGTTAAACTACATTACCTTATTAAGGTACCTTAATCAACGGGGACTACCCCGATCCTACTAAGGTACTCGTCCTCCATAGAGTTGGGCTCGGCGGATGGCTCGGCAGGTACGGAAACTTTCACCGAAAAATCACCAAACGCCTGCAAAACGGTGAGGCACCGGCCAGGCGGAGGGTCAAGATAGCATAGCAAAGCACCAACCTCAGGCCTTAAGGATATGAATTCTGTCGATATTTAGACGCTGTTGAGCTCTGTAATCCGCAGTAGCAATGCTTCCAGACCTTGCAGTCTATTGTCAATTTATTGCTGGGGGGCCGCCTGGATCCTTTCACTTGCAACTGCCACTTGTTTCGCCCCGACGCCTGCGGCACTCGGCAGATTAAGGTTGTCGGCCGCAATATTAATGCGCCGATGTGCATGTGTTTCGGTCCCGTCTACAGCTTAACAGAAGCTAGCAGCTAGCGGCCTCCGTTTTATGTTCCTCCCACCATGCTGAGGGGCGCCTCGGTTTGACTCAACGCGCTTTTGCATAGTATTCATATGACTTATTCCATTGCTCCCCAGAGAGTGTCTAACAACGACATGAGGCCCCTCTGTCATACCTGATTGTTGCTTGAATAAGCTGTCAATTGACAAGGCTTGTTGGCTCTTGAGCAGCTGCACCATGACAGGGTTCTAATCTCTTTCAGCTCTCATAAACTGAGTCTGTCTAGTAAGTAGCCTACACGCCACTGGCTGTCTTTTAAACGGGACCTTGATTTCCGCTACGACGATTTATTAAACAATTAATCACTCGTAGATAATCAAACTTTTACTCTCCTCGAGGATTCAAATTTCATCTTAGGGCATGACCGCAAATAACGCATTTTCAACGCTGGGATGGTGTGGTCATCGTTTGCCAGATACGGGACGAGTCGTTTTGCTTTCATCTATGGGCTTGAAATATTGAGGCAGGGAGAAGTTGGCCTTTTATGCATTATCAAAGCAGATTACCCCTAGATCGCATGGAGAACCACTGGCAGAAGTGCGAACCCGTTGAAGTCTTGTTGGAAATCAAATTCAAGGCGACGCTATATTCGAGATAGAGGACTCGACATGTCAGAAAAAGAACATCGCCGCTTCAGCCAAGAAATGTCGAAAGTGATCACCAAAGAAGCCCCAGAGCCAAAGAGTTCTGCATTCGAGCTCAAGGAGACCTTGGTCCTTGGCAAAAAGCGGAAAAGAGGCTGTAATCAAGTGGCTGCAATAAACGGCCATGACCCTGTCTCGAAAGCCGTAGCTGAGGGACATGCGCAACAAGCTATACATCATCGAGCAGACCCCGACGGGGGTTTTCAAGCTGAGGGTCGAGCTCCCATGAATCCTTCCAAGACTCCACCATCGAACAAGCAGGCACTGCATACCAACGCCACAAAGAAACCTGGTACTGTTCGGCCCAATATGTCAAATCAATCTAGGAACGGACAAGGGCCTAGCAACCACAGTAATCTCAAGATGCAAGCTAAGGCCCTGTTCAATGTCCGCAGGACGCTACCGATCTGGTCTCACAAGGAAGAAATTCGTCAAGGTCTGCGTGACAACGATGTCATGCTACTTGTTGGGGAGACTGGAAGCGGGAAGAGTACGCAGGTACCGCAATATCTCATTGGCGAAGAGTGGTGCAAGCCTCAGCGTATCAAGTTTGCAGATGAAGGGAAGAGTGCGAAGACTATCACGGTGGGCGGTTGCATTGCGATCACGCAACCAAGGAGGGTAGCGGCGATCTCACTGGCCAGGAGAGTGGCCGAAGAAATGGGCACTCCCCTAGGCTCTTCATCGCCAGCCAGCAAGGTGGGCTATTCCGTTCGCTTCGACAATTCAACTTCACCTAGCACCCGCATCAAGTTCCTTACAGAAGGGATGCTCCTCCAAGAGCTGCTGCGAGACCCCTGGTTACGGCAATATAGTGCTGTAATAGTCGATGAAGTACACGAAAGGGGGGTAAATGTTGACTTAGTTATGGGCTTTCTTAGAAACATGGTTTCAGGCGGAAAGGAAGAGAGGGGCGGTGTTCCGATGAAAGTGGTCGTTATGAGTGCAACAGCGGATATGCAAGGCATTGCAAAGTTCTTTGAGGATGGTTACTGGAGTCCAACCATGGTGGAGAAGAACGGTGCCACCAACACCGGTGACGAGCCTGAATGGTCAGGGATATCATCATCCGACGAAGAGAAGCAGGGCCCTGTGGCCAGCGGTAAAGATCATCTTCACAATGAGATGGAGCACCAGAATCATCCCGCAAAGATGGAATGTGCAAATCGACATTCTAAAGACAAGCTTCCGCATGACGAATTAGTAGGTGTGCAACGGGACCCCAATGTCCCGGTTGAACAGATGCCATCTCGTTTGGCAACATGCTACATCGAGGGTCGGCAGCATGAGGTTAAGATACTTTATTCACCAGAACCAGTTCAAGACTTTGTGGACGCCGCCCTGCGGACGATCTTCCAAATCCATTACCAGGAGCCTATGCCGGGGGACATTTTGGTTTTCCTCACTGGGCAAGAGGCAGTCGAGTCGCTGGAGAAGCTTGTGAAAGAGTATGCGCTTGGAATGGGCCCTGAATTGCCAAAGCTCCTGGTCTTACCATTGTTTGCCGCTTTGCCACAAGCAGCGCAGCAGAGAGTATTCCAACCTGCTCCGCCCAAGACCAGGAAAGTCATCTTAGCGACGAACATAGCGGAAACATCAGTCACTGTCTCTGGCGTCCGCTTTGTCATTGACTGTGGCAAAGCAAAGACGAAGCAATTCCGAACACGGCTAGGCCTAGACTCGTTGCTTGTTAAGCCCATCTCAAAGTCTGCCGCTATACAGCGGAAAGGACGTGCGGGCCGAGAAGCACCTGGCAAATGTTATAGGCTATATACAGAGCAAGACTATCTCAAGCTACAGGAATCAAATACGCCAGAGATCCTACGCTGCGATCTGAGTCAGTCCATCCTGACGATGAAGGCAAGAGGCGTGCACAACATCATGGACTTCCCATTTCTGGACCGTCCGCTGCGTGAAGCACTCGAGAAGGCCTTGATGCAGCTGTACCAACTGAAAGCATTGAACGAATCAGGTGAGATTAGCGCCATTGGACTACAGATAGCGAAGCTTCCTCTTTCGGCTTCCCTGGGCAGGGTACTGTTAGCCGCTGCGGAGCCGGACATAGACTGTCTCATGGAAGTGATCGACATCATCTCTTGCTTGAGCGTGGAAATTGTATTCCTCAATTTGACTTCCGAAGAGAAGAAAGAAGAAGCGGAGGTTGCCAGACGTGAACTATACCGGAGAGAAGGCGACCATCTGACCCTGCTGGCCACGGTCCAGGCATATGCTTCCGAGAAGGCAGACAGAAAGGCATGGGCAGAGAGGCATTTTGTGTCTCACAGGGCAATGCAAGCTGTCATGGTAAGGATCATGAAGTGTGCAGTGGGCGTTAAAGCAATGCAGCTGAATGCATACAGGATGTTCGCAAACAACTCCAAGCTCAAAGCCACCATCTGGGATTGCTGCCACCAACGTCAGAACCGGCATCTGACGGCATGAACGCGGAACGGGCCGTATCTGTGCTGAGATGCTTCCTCAAGGGCTTCGCGACCAACACAGCCCGCCTGTTCCCCGATGGAAGCTACAAAACCATTGTTGGCAACCAGACGGTGGCAATACACCCATCGAGTATCCTTTTTGGAAAGAAGGTGGAGGCAATTATGTACAATGAGTTCGTCTTCACCAACCGCAGCTACGCCAGAGGTGTGAGCGCCGTGCAGATGGACTGGATCGGAGAGATCCTGGCAGGCTAGCCAAGCGCTGAGCTCTCTCGGCGTCTCCGGCGCAAGACACGCCCATGCATTGCTTCCGCGCCCACCGGCCGCGTCTAAATAATCAATATTTTCCAGTGTGACATGAGCCCAGCTGAAACGAGCTCGCTCACACACACTCCATCTTGTAGACCTCGTAAGCAACTTCTTCGTAAGGATGCGCGCTTTCAATAAACCGGTTACTATCCACATACCGGGCGAGCCCCGTCAGATGCGTGTGATATTGAGTGGAAAATACCTCTTTAGCGCCTCGACGGCCTTCAGCATCACATCTCGCCCCACACACAGGATCTCGACTCTCATCTCCTCGACCGTTTCCAGCTTTCCCACCGTCCCGATATTCGGCACCGCGCCCTCGCCGGGTAGGAATTGACCCACGCCCGGGATCTCGAAGCACACCCGCGAGTATTTGCCGCCGGGATATGTGCCCGCGCCTACGGAGAAAATGGCTTCTTTGCAGGCGGCGAGGGAGGGGTGGGGGACGGTGAAGATGAGCTTGTAGCGTGGATGGGGGGTGGGTGTGGACATGCTTACGAATGATGGGATGGCTGAAGGGGGTGCGCGGGTAAGATGGAAATGCGAGGGTGTTGCGACTGTGGAGGTGGCAAATGTAAGAGGATTGCGAATGCGGGTTTGATCAATGATAGGTGAAACGCTGACGAAGGAAGACCTCTCGTCAGGGGCCAAGCTTTTGCGCGCCACTGGTTTTGACAGAAGCTTCGCAAGGCTTGTTGGGACGGGTAATGAGGATTTGGCTCGGGTGGATCAGATGCGAGTGTATCTTGGAAAGCACCGATAGCTATTCGATAGTCGCACGAGCCTCGGATTATCATTACCGTTCTTGTAAGGTGGAGCACCAGCGTGACCTCCGGGGCACAGGCGCACTTGTATTCGGGCGCATCGAGCTTCTGGAACATGCGTTGGTTATGCGAAATAGGGGCGGCCTGGGGCAAATCGTGAAGCTGTTGAAGGCTGTGAGTTCTGTGGCTATTATCTGCGAGGTTTTGGATGACGTGTTGCAGGCCTGCGAGGTGAGCTGCAAGGCCAAATCGGTGATAATGTGACGATAAATAAATGGCTGGCATCTTGCTCTCAGCGTATCGGAGTAGATCCACTTGTTCAACCTTGAACCCCACCGTCCGTAATCAGGGTCATGATCGACATCGTTGCTTGACCGGGCAGCTATCCTGTAATTCACCGACTTAGTCAGTAGTTGCCACGCAGGCTCCAAGCTCGTCCGCTTCATCATCTTTCCTTCCCTTGTCATTGCGTTTCCTGCACCATTTTCACACTCAGATCGCCACGAATCCTTTGAAATCATCAAGCCACAGCGCCCGCCTCAGTGACGATGGCACTCCCTGCTGAAACGCGGAGGATGTTGTATGAAGGCGACGCCAAGTGGCCTATCAAACTAATCCTCCGTGCCGTCGCCACATTCTTCGCTTTCCTGGGCATGATACTTTTCGCTGTCACTACTTCGATCGCAAATCAGAATTTCATCTACCTGAATGGTGATGGGGACTGGACTGATGGCATGACGCTCGCCCCCGTAAGACAAGCAGCCCCCGCTTCCTGATTCTGAATACCTTTATCAAGATTTCAACGATGATCGCCACCCTACTACAGCTTGTACTAACCTCGCCCATAGATCATGCTCTCCCTTCTCTACAACCCCATCATCATCTCAATTCTCCTCTTCGTGCGCCGGGGCCGCACCATACATCCGGGCTGGCACGTCGCTGTCGATCTAATCATATGGGGGCTCTGTGTCCCATCCATCATCTTCTCCGTGGCTGGCGGCTTGTTCTGGAACTGGATCCCCACCCAGTACAACGATGATGGAACGGTCAACTGCGATTTCTGGAACCAATACTCAAGACCCTGCCTCCCAATCCTTTACACCCTCGGCGGAATGGATATTGCGGGCATTGTTTTCTTGTTCTTGATCTTGTGAGTAAGCACCTGAATGCTGGTGGGAATGGTCCGCTGACGGAGGGTTTCTCCATAGCGTCATCCATGTCACGCTATTCGTGTTCGCTTGTATCGACACCAAGAAGTGGAGAAGAGCGGCGAAAATCGCGAGGTCGGAAAGGCACAATATTGAGATGCAGTACCACCGGAGTCCTGAAGAGCATCTGGCGAATCAACCGCCTGCTTACACTCCTTCGGCCGAAGGTTCCGGAGCGATGGCTGGTGGGTCGGTGAAGTACTCTTGATTTACAGAGAGTAGGTGATGGACTGGTAGCTGAAACACGGTGTTCCGGTGGATTGATTGGCTGGAAAACGGTGTTCAGATGGTGATGATCAGGGATGTAAACCACGAGCAGAGCGACTCAGCAGCAATGCAGACTTGTGTTCACCTTCGATTGGCTTGCTTACATTCGTGTACCTACATCCAAGACCTCATTATCTATGTTGCTCTAATGTGCTCTTACAGCTTCACATCATCGATCTCTACATAGCAGAAAAACATCATTAGGTTTCATACAAGAAGTCCACTTTACAAACGTTTCCAGCCCGTTCCTCGCCCTATGCTTTGAGGTCTCTCCAGATCGGGGAAGAGTCTTCTAACCAGCATCGACCTAAAGGTATTGATCGGTATATCTAGACAACTGTGTGAGATGACTGCTGAGAGGATTGCCTAGGGCCTTACCTAAAGTGATACCTAGCTTGCTGCCTGGACTCCTGAGGCAGTCAGGCGTACTATCAAAATAACTCTTGTTAAGTGAAACAAGACTGCAGGTGGAAAAGCTCAGTGGCTTCTGATACCATCTGTGCAGCTTGAAATGTCAGGCGCCCTCCCCGTTTGTGAACTGCCACTTATTGTGATGGTGCGCCTGCATTGCAGGGAGAGCATTGACTGAGCTGACCGCAGATTTTTGTCTTCTTTACCCGCCAACACCGCACTGGATCGAAAGAATCTCTGCTACCAAGAGAGTCGGACTTGAGTCATGCATAAAAAGAGAACTGCGAGCCCTCAGCTGAGGGGCCTCTCAACCACTCAACAATCAAGACAGATGTCTAGGATCAGTTAACACAGCAACAGTAGAAGCTGCGGACCTCTTTCACTTTCATTTCAAGGACTTATATATATCGCTTCTGCTGTTGTGATACCAGGAGGGACCCTGGCTGGAGATTGCCACTTATAGCGGTACTTAGATTCGCAACAGCTCGCTCGGAAATTTGCCTGGGGGGTCCTTCTCTACGCATGACTTATGTCTGATTCTCTTACGTGCTTGGTAAGATACTCTTTCGGAACGAAACTTCCACATCTGCTTTGTCCATATATGGCTAATCATAACGCGATGCAACGATATTACATATTTGCTATGGTGCTTATCCAAGAGTTGAAAAGTACTGGAGCAATTAAATCTTCACCCAAGCCGCCGAACAACCATTCTACAATTCGTATCTGTACTCAACGTCGTGTTCCATCAGAATGGCGCAGTCTCCTAGGCATTCCTCAATATTGAGGAGGCCATTAGAGAGGACCGTCTTCGTGCCTGCCTCGTTGTTTGAAGTCACCTTACCGGCCGCTTTCAGCGCTTCAATCATTCTGTCCTCCATATGTGGCCGCCTATCGACATAATATCTCTTGCCCTCGTTAAATATTGGCTCGCCTTGCGAATAATCCATACCTTGGACTATCGCCCCCATCGCCGTCGCACAGTTTCTAAGAGAGTCGGAGAGCGGGTTCCTATCAAAGTCACCTTTCACAAGATCCAAGCACAACTTCGCGACTTCTTGCGTCTTTGCAGCTTGCTGTCGGGTTATGATCCGAATCTGTTTCCCCTCAGGATCCTCCACTTTTGGAATTGATCCTAAGCCTGGCTTGGGTCCCCTAGATTGAAAGGTCAGTCGATGCTCATAAGATATCCAGAAGCCGACATACTTCAAGGCTTGTCCGGCGCCAGTAAGCGCGCCCGTCAATGCGGCGGAGCCAACAGTTTTCCCCATCTCTTTGCCCACTGACTTCAGACCCTCTTTGCCCAATGTCTGTCCCAGCTGTTTGCCGATGACACCGCCTCCACCGCCTCCCATAAAACCAGTCGCCCCACTGAGTAAGGCATCACTAGCGAAGCGCCCAAGTGACGTGTCGCCAACGTCGCCTTTGACGCCGTCGTCCTCGATGGTAGTGCTGATCAGGTACTCTGTTCCAATACCGGCTGATGAAGCAAGAGCACCGCCAGCGATAGCGCCAGGTGGACCGGCTATCAAGAAGCCTCCTACTGCCCCGGCCGTGGTGACCAGAGAACCGGTGCTGGTGGCGAGGGCCCGCTTGGCGTGTTCTGGATTGCCGGCGATGTACTGAACTCCGGCAGTGATGTGACCAATAACAGGTAGCTTCTCGAAGACTTTGGTGGCAGAGCCGTCTCGAGAAAAGGCATCTGCAATGCTGTCGAAGAAGTCCATGGTCTGTTTTGATTGTCAGTCGAATGATTGAAATACAGGCTTGCGGAGAAACTGGCCTGAAAAAGGTGCTGCAGATATTGTAACAGGTAGATGAAGAGGACGATGTATTTGGTCAATCAATCGCCCCACTGATAATTATTGACTTTGAGAAGGAATAGAATGGACTTTCGTTTCATGTATACTTTGTGAACAACAGCACAGGAGATTTTGGAGCGGCCTGTGGTCATATATTTATATCCCCTGCCATTGAGTCCGGACCATCTGCTGGCGCAACGTTCCACATCAAGGCATGACTGGCTGTGGCCAACACGACAGAAGTCTACCGGCAATAGTCATGCCATATTCAAGGTGTTCAGCCAGCCACGTACTCAGCAACGGGCCAGATCAAGAGTCTTCTAGCCAAGCACTGTGATCTTTGTCCTTTTTCACTAGTAGCTTTTCGAATAAGGGTGATAGACGGCAGTATAGACAAGGCCCCATGTCACAGCTGTCTGTTTTTGGCCATTTCCAGCCAGCCACATGTCAGGTAGCGGTCTTATCATGCAGCCAGCCGTTTGCCTACATCTTGATTAGGACAAGGTGAACATAAAGATGTCTCATCATGGTAGACTGTTACCCTTCTCCTGCCAAAGGATTATTCTCGCTCTGTATTCATCAAGCTGAGAATGTCACGCCACATGGCCAATAGGCTAGTAGCTTGAGACTAGCTCCGTGCTACAGCAACTCGGAAATTCTCATCACTAACAAAACATTGAGGGGCCCTTCCTGGTTGGTCAGAAGATTGTCCGGTTCGTCTGGCACGCACTGTCTTGACACAGTCCCAAGTGAAAGGACCCAAGGGGCCCCCAGCAACTAATGTACAGTTGACTTGCTACTGCGGGCTATAGAGCCTAACGGTTTTTGATAGTTCACCGAATCCATATCCTTAAGACCTAAAGTCGTTGCTTTGTGCCAAGAGGACAGAAACCTGCATCGGTCTCACCCCTGATTGGGGATCAGTATATCTTCAACCACCGCATCCATTGCACGATCTTTGGACCTGAGCACCCCAAAAAAGGCACTGCCGTTCATGCGCCCGTGCATTTATGTAAGCGGCGTAGATTTCTAGCTGACGCATCGAGAGGGAGGAAAGGCATGGCAATACAGAACGTGCGAGGTGTGGTGGACATCTGATAGCACGACGAGGGCCTTCAAGCGGCGTCAAGAGTCACATGATGGGCGTCACCCGTTTGCGCGATGGGCTAACGGGAAGCGGTAAGTCACCATCGCAAAAGTACGGGGAAGCGCCATTGACGCGGCGAGCTCCGTGAGGAGCTCACTTTGATCTCGTGAGCTGCTCACTCTAAATCGCGACTGACTCACTTCTGTTCTGCCGCTTAGGCAGACGTGCTTATTCATTGGATGCTACACACGCGTCTACGTCGGGCCTCAGGGGGCTGTGAGTCATTATCAGCCTTCTTGGCTGTACAATTATGTGACCATTAATTTTCGACTCTCTAGCCTACTTGAGCATATAACTGTCGATTTGTAGAGTACTTAGGTACGTACTTTGTCACTTGCTCTAAACTTCATCTAATCGATTCCCCTCTTACTAGCGATCGGCCGCTTACTGCAAGCTACGCACGAGTACGTAGCTCTACAGCACATGCTCAAAGTTCACTTTCAACATGCTTCATACAGGTAAGCGCTAAAAATCAAATACAACATTTAGTACAGGTAGGCCTTGAACAGCGTTATGTTATGAGTATGAGTAATTCAAGTCATCTTATAAGTTCTATGCCTACTTACGTATCTGACTTCTTCTCCTAACTTTTCCTCTGATCTTAATTTTTTTTTTGGTCGATAATTGTTTGGCCAAGGGGGGCATTAAGTACTTAAAGTGCTAGTACTGACCTCACTGTTGCATCGGTACCTTAGTAGACACGAACTACGATACAGTACAGTACAGTGCAGTACAGTATGAGTGTGAACGGGCAACCAAAAATACGGCAACCAGGCATTTTTGGTCAGTTGTCCCTGGACATTTACACGTCGATTATCCTTGGGTCCAGAATTCCGGAGGGCACCAGTCAAGATGCTGTCCAGGAGGTTCTGGACAAGGCATCCCTGAGATTGACTAAGGCGTTTCCGTTCCTCGCGGGCAAGGTGGTGAAAGAAGCTCGGTCCAGTACCTATTCAGGGACTTACAAGATCGTGCCTCATGAGGCTAATGAGGGCAAGTCTCTGGTCGTTACCAAAGATCGCACCAAGGACTGTCCGATGTACGACGAATACATTGCTGCCAAGGCACCCTTTTCCATGCTGGACAGCGACTTGCTGTGTCCGATGAAAGAGATCGGATATTCGTATACCGAGTCAGACGTTACGCCGGTTTTGATCATTCAAGCCAATTTTGTGAAGGGAGGATTACTCCTCTGTTTCTGTGGCCAGCACAACGCAATGGACATAACGGGTCAGGGTCAGGTCGTCCGTCTATTCGCCAGCGCGTGCAGAGGTCAAGACTTTGACCCTCAAGATGTCGCCGTGGGCAATCAGGATGCCGACACCATCATCCCCCTACTAAAGGATGGAGAAGTCCCCTTAAAACACGAGACCTTGCGAAAACCGTCCACCCTCGTTCAGGACGGTCCGTCAGATCCTGATCCCCTGGCTCAGGTCTCGGCACCGTGGAAATACTGGCGATTCCCCAACGATCAGCTCCCAAAACTCAAAGCTCAAGCGTCAGGAGGATCAGCTGCGTGGATCTCGACCAACGACGCCATGAGTGCATTCTACACTCAACGCCTCACCGCGGCTCGACTGGCGGCCGGTCGCATTGAAGCCAACGACGCCATCAAGTGTCTACGTGCCGTGAACGCTCGAGCCAAGCTGAACCCACCCGTCCCCAAGGGATACATGGGCAACCTCGTCGCGCTCATCGAAGCCGTCTGGCCCGCTGCCGACCAAATGATCAACGCACCCTTGTCTACTGTCGCCTCCGACCTCCGTGCCTCTCTGGGCCAGGTCGACGACTTCTACATCCGCAGTCTGGCCACCCTGATCCACCACGAAACCGATCGCACCACCTTGGAGTATGGCGCCCAGACCCGTCCCGGCCGCGACGTCGTTCTGTCCTCCTGGGCCGAACTCAGCCTGTCCGCTTGCGATTTTGGACCCTTGCTCAGTGGTCACGCCGACTTCTTCAGAAGGCCTGCGTTGCTGGAGATGGAGGGTCTGTCTTTTCTCATGCCCAAGACGCGCGAGGGCCATGTCGATCTGGCGGCGAGCTTGGCGCCTGAGGATGTCGACGCTTTGAACAAGGATGAGGCTTGGGCTGCCGTTACTGAGTTTGTTGGGTGAGAGGTGGACATGTTGAGCCGCCTGCATCTCTCTTGAGTACTGTTGAGTGTATTAAAGTAGAGCGACAAATAGACTGGAGGTGCTGGTATCATACTGCCTCGACCTTGCTGAAATTCATCGTTTTAATCTTTCATTTTCTTATATTTTTTTCGTTTGTATCTTCTTCCTGCGTATCTTTCTCCACCCTGTTTGGATCTTGCCTTTTCCGCACCCTTGCCTAGCTGACTGGCTGCCAAGACCAGTAAAATCTGCCTCGAGCTTACCGTGCTCCGTGTTGAGGCTACGGGCCGGCGCTTATCTAAGCTCTTCTTGCTTCAGCCTCAGTTATATCTTTACAACTGTACACTACAACCATCCGAATACGTCTCTGGCGACACCATCACCGGTATGCTATTTACCTGGCAATAATGTCCTTTAATATGTGATTCCCGACCCAAGCAGCCCATCATACTTGATCGTCGTCGGCAGTCTGTAGAAAGGGAGTTATGTCCGAGTCGTTGAATTGAGCAGGCAACACTTACCACGATATTCATATCAGCGGTAACGCACGCGTGCTGCTGGGTAACACAATCAGGTATAACAGTGGTAAGAGTTCTCTGCAGCATCGCCATCCCTTATGCTGACTAACGACCTGGTTTTAGGCTCGGAGATATCGGCTCGCGCCGACTATGTGGGTCAGTACGCACACTCCTCCTACGACCCGTAGCGAACTATGTCCCACGACCGAATCTCCAGCGGCGGATCAAGGAGCAGCTCCACCATTCTCAGGAGCTTGGAGTAACCCAAGAGCAGGTGATCGTCGTGTGTGGCCTGGGTGGATCTGGGAAGTGGGAACTGCAGTACTGCATCATGCCACTAGGTCTTGCAGTATCGATCTGGTCAGGCTCGTGATCAATCATGGAGCCGACATCAGATCGATCGATAAATATAAGAGGAGTGCTGTACATCACCTTGCAGCAGGCGACGAGACTGGCTTCGAATCGAAAGACTTGACATGCATCTTCAACTTGATTTACACTGATGCAGGCACAACCTTGTTGAATGCAGAGTACGATGCTGTCGAAGCCCATGGCGGAGTGTCGTCCTCTGCGAGCTTGCATCGCCATATCGCAATACCCATAGCGATAGAGAAGAGAAACTGGAAGCTTTTCAAGATTCTCTCAGAGTCAAATGCCGCCCTGCCGAAGGGATTCTCTTCGCTTCTGAACTGCGCTATTCAAGCTGTTCAACTCACAGCTGTGCACTTCCTTGTTGAACATGGAGCGAAAATACATCGAGAAGGAGACTCACCTCATGGGTCTCACTTTTCGTTCCTGTATCATCACATACAACCACTTCAATGTCTTCACTCTGCGATTCGACAGTTGCGTTCATCTATGAATGCGGAGGATCTAGGCCTAATGCTCGAGGATCTCATTAAAATTGGTCTCGATGTCAATCAGCGCATGGACTTGGCGAGCAAGACCGTTCTAGATGCGGCTGCCACCCACATCAATTCGAAACTCATTGCAGAGGTACTTCTTAAAAATGGTGCCGATCCGTATGATAACACAGGCGACTTAGATGTATTCCTCGTGGCCGCAATTCACGGAAACTTGGATTTTCTGCACGGTCTGCTCCGGCATGCCCCCGAGACCCTCTCCGGAAGGACATTGGATTGAAACCCTAAACTTTTCTCCTGATATTGAGTCTGAAGACCTGGGAGCGTCTGTGTTGCCTTGGCAAAATCTTCGCAACTGGGAAGTCTGAGTAGAAAAGGGCCTACCATTTTTTCAGCCGCGGTAGAGGCAGGCAACCATTATCTTGTGGAGTGATTGCTCGCTCATGACGCCAATGCTGAGGTATCAGACGATCACGGCTAGAGACCATTGCATCGCGCAGTCCTCTACGGACACACGGCCATGGTTGAGAGTCTTTTGAAAGCCGGAGCTAACGTCAATGCTCAGACTAAAACTTGGGCACTAGATCACGAGCCGCGACCATCAGGACTCTACAAGGGAGATAGATGGACAGGGTGTGCCTTGCACCTAGCAGCAATGATGGGCAATAAAGAAATTGTAGCGATACTACTGGACAACAGCGCAGACGTGAAGGCGAGTGCTGGCAGTGATAACAGGACTTACTACCCTCTACATGGGCCAACAGCATTACACATTGCCCTCGGCACAGGCACGTTGTACGGGTTGCCTATCCAGAATCTCGGTGGCCGTCGTCTTAGCATCGTGAGGATGCTGATTGAGAGAGGAGCATGCGTTGACACAGTGGCTGACCATTTCACCCTGGACGACCTGGATAAATTCGAGGGCTATGAAAATGTCTGGACAAGTATCTGTCCGAGGCGGCTGCCGCGTAGGCTAGTCGTATGAGATAATTCAGGTTTAAGGTGAACGAGGTGGTACCCTGCGTAAGCTAGGGACTAGCGGCCATAACGCGTAGTCGGAGGGGTAGAGGAAGAGAAGATAAAGTAGTATGGTGAGTATCAATAGCAGCCTGTAAGAGCAGGTGCGTCAGCAACATTGGCGACGGTGCGGGATGTGATGAATCTATACGCCAGAGGCCAGGCGTAGGGTCGAAACAAATAGTTGCAATAGGGGGTCCCCCATATAACAAAGCACCGACCCGAGACCTCAAGAATATGAATGTCATAAAGTCTAGAAGCGGTTGAGCTCTGTAATCCTCACCAACTAGATTTTCCAGATATTGCACTTTGTCGTTGAACTGATGCTGAGGGCCGCCTGGATACCTTTACTTAGGACTGCCACTTATTTTGACCCGACGCCTGAGGCACGGTAGGTTCCAGATAAAAGCGCCCGAGGGGTTGGAGGGCGGCGCTTTACTTGATCTAGCTAGTTTCAGCGCCGTTTCCATCCGGATTTTTATTGATAATATCGGAATACTGGAGTATGAAGTAGCAATTGAGACTTTTTAGATAACTTGTCCTGTATTTCCATATCCTGCCTTCTAGCGCCGACGGCAAGGATGCTCCCGTCCTAAAAGCTTGAGCTAAACCAGCCATCGTTCAGCAAGATCCTTGCCCGGAAAATAAACAAAGGCGCATCAATGATTCGGCGCCATCATCACCAGCCTCGCATGGCGGGCAGCAGTCCACGAAAACTGCTGGGCTGGGGGTCCAATTTGCGCCAACGTACAAAGCTGTATGCTTTCTGCCATTTGTGATTCTCGACTGCATTGTTGTTAACTACTGTGCCATCACATCTCATCACGACTTCACGACTTGTACGAAAGCAAGCTTGACATTGGCATCCCCTTGTCGGCCGTTGAGCAGATAGCCAGCCACACATACCTGAGAGCAATTGAGAACGACGAAACAGATTTGATCTCACGGTTCGGAATCGCGCTTTCGACCAAACCATCTCGTGTCCGCCATCACACCCTCGAACCTCCACAACCACTAGAGACACCTTCAGCAAGCAGCCCTTCCTCCGCCCTGCCAACCTCCTCCCACGCACACCTCGACGACCGAACCCTCAACCCCACCACCCCTCACCACCGCGCGCTCCACAAGTCAACACGACCTCCAGAAGTCAACCAAACCTCCACGCGCCACCGCTCTCCACCTCGCGCGCTCCAGGCCCAACGCAACCTCGACCCACCACCGCACCTCACCGTCGATCCATCCGCCCATCTCACCTCACCGGCCCCCCACCCCCTGGCCCTCCCCACCGGCACATCTACACGTCCCCTCCCCCCCAACCCCACCTCAAACCGCCAAAATGGTAAAACGCAACATCGTGATCGCGATCATAATCATCGTGCTCTTCCTCGTCATCGCCATCATCGGCTACATCATCTATGCGGTGCAAGACCGCATCGGGTTGATGGGCGGTAGGCGGATGTTGGATGATGAGGAGGGGTGAGATGACCCTTGGATGCTGGAATGGAATGGATGGGTCGGGTATTTGGCGGAGGAAGGAAGGATGGGGAGGAGGGGAAGAGGGGAGGATATGGAGGAGTGCATGGAGGATACCCTTGTCACTGGAGAGAAGGTTGGTTACCTGGAGAGTTGTACATAGCGGGAGTTTCAAGGGTTGGAACTGTTTTGGCTTTGTTTAGCCGGGTGTTTTGGGTCAGCGCCGGGGTTTTGGGACAACGTCGAGCGTCGTTGGGAACACAGCGGGATGTTGGAGGCTTTTGAGGACATATGAGGAGGATGCGGAAAGCGCCAAGACATAGCAAGAAAGATCGAAGACGGTCATTAGACCATTGCCATCCATCGTCAAATACACCAATTCTAAAACAAACAAGTCTAAACGCAATTGAAAATTCCTGCCCATCATTAATATCCAGCGTACACCAAACACAAACCCACCATACCGATTCCCATCCTCCCAAATCGCGATCCAGCCATGGTATCTTACAACAACAAACCCCAACGCCAACAAGACATTAACCAGCACCTCTCCATCCACAAAACCCACCCGCAACACCTTAGTCACCCAGACATCACGCCATCCCCCCATTCAACCCCCCATACTCCCTCATCCCCATCCCCGCCAACAACTCCCCATCCCCATCCCCATCCCCACCCCCATCCCCCTCAATCCCCTCCATAACCTCTTCCTCCCCCCTCTCCTGCCCCCTCAAACTCGGATCCAGCATCCCCCTCCCCATCACCGCCTCCGGCACCACTCTCGCCTGCTCCCCATTGGCCCCATCCTCCTCCTCCCCCGGCGCATCCTCCATTCCCCCATTCCCCCCAACATCGTCATCGTAATCCTCATCACATTCCGCATCCTCCGTACTATCCACCCTCCTCGGCTGCTGCGCGTGCCCTGGGCCATAAAGCTGCCTCGACGTCTCCCCCGCCGCCGCCGTGCCATTCACCCCCGCCGTCGGGGTCGAGAAGTTCCAACTCCTCGGCGCGTTAGGCAGCGGGTGTTGGCCGGCCATGTTGCGGTCCTTCTGGAGGCGGGATTTCCATTTCGCGACCAGCCGATCGAAGTCCCAGTCCGCAGTGTCGAAGCCCGGTTGCGCAGAGGCCACTTGGGCGATATCCGTAGGTAGAGGCAGGGTCGTGGGGGGGAAGGGGGCGAATTCCCGGGGTTGTTGGCATTTGCTCAACTGGGCGATTTGGGCGCGGAGGTGCTGCGCTTCTTGCGAGATGCGCTGGAGGCGGGATTCGGCGTCGACGCGCTTTTCTTGTTCGCGGGCGTAGGCGCGGAGGGTTTCGGTGCGCCAGGCTTCTTGTCTTTGTTTGTCGGGGAGGGCTTGGAAGGCTTGGAAGGCGTCGTGTAGGTGTTTGGTGAAACGGGCTTCTTCTTCGATTTCGCTTTCGAGTTGGTTGTGGGCCATGTGCCCGTTCATGCCGTTGACTTGGTGTTGCTTTTTTAGAACTATGGCTCGTGTTCGCTGCCGCCAGGTTTGGAGCTTGGCTTCGAGCCAGTGCTGGAGGGATTCGAGTTGTGTGGGCCCGGGCGGTTCGACGGACCATGATCTCGTTGTGGGGATCGGATGGCTGGAGAAGAGGGTAGGGGGCGCTGAGAGGCATTGTAAGCACATTGCTGGGAATGTCAGACTGAGGAGGTCGAATTCGAAAGGTGACGGAGGATTAACTTGGGCACTTTGCGGAGCTTTGTTAGCCTTGGTTGCTAAATTACCACTCATCCAAGGAAATTCTACCTTGCAGCTCTAATGCTTCCCAAGACCTCCTTCAGCGCTAGCTCTGCAGCGCGTCCGTTATCCCGTTCTTCGACCCCTTCGTGCCGGCGAATGAAATCATGTTTGACCGAAGTCCTCCTCGAGCTATCTCGCCTTGGATCGTGCCGTGTGAGACCATCTCTTGGAGTCGACGGTAGGTTATTGATAACGCCCGTAGCCTGCCAGTTTGCCTCATTCAACCTTACAATCACCTTCTCCTTCCTAGGTTGGTCTCCGTTGTGATAGTTCCTTCCAACAGAAGGCGAGCGCTGATCGCGCAGCGCACTCGGTCTTACGCTGGAAGGGGTGGAGCCTTCGCGCTTGGAGGAGGAGTTGCGAGCTTGACGCCTCGTGACATTTCCCCTAAGCCGTCTGATCTCGTCCGCGTTGTGCACGCCATCTGGTGGTTTCGGATTCTTCTCTTTGATGTATAAATCGAGATGACGCCCGAGAGATGAAGATGTGAAAGTTTGATTGCAAAAGGGACAGCTTTTGTCTTTCGCTGCTGGTGTTTTGGCTGGTGTACCTGACTCGGCGGGTGACCCAGGGGTAGCCACGGAAGCTTCTGCCATGATTTGACGCTCGAGATATTGATTATAGATAAAATGGAAACAAAAGTTGGGTAGTTCCCTAGTACGCGCACCTCCGAAAGAAAAGATACAGTGGCATGGCGATCGATTAGTTTCGAGCGATGCTAAAGGCACGGAGGTGGTACTCAGCGCCGGGTTTCATGGGGTTGAGAGGGTAAGGCTGGAGAGGTACTACAAAGCGTTAGATTACTCTACTTTCCTGCTACAAAGAGGATCCATGGGAGCCTTTGCGGCGGACCAATCGTGAAAGGCACATGCAGAACATCTAGCAGTCCTGAGCGTGCAGCACCCAGGGGCCAACACTTTCTACCTGCACACTTGCTTTTCTTTGATATTCTTTAGCCCCTGGATAATCCTTGAGGGTTCCCCCCTGATAAGTGCGTTTTACGAATTGCTACAGAACTAAGGTACTGTGCACTGGTAATCCAACTACTCTGGAGATCAAAGCAAGGTGTCCATTCGGTGGCCTGTATCTCTACACGCAGAACGTTTTCTTGAATACACAACTACCGAGTACGACTGTGCGAGCACCTCTTACCGAGATGCTTTAACAGCGCCACCAACGTGCTCCGCGAGCGCAAGCACTTTCTCCTCTTGCAGTCGTCTTCCCACCAGCTGCACCCCGACATGGGCACCGTCAAAGATGTCCGGATCATCTGAAAGACGGAATAAGTTTGGCTTTCTGGCCAATTTGGTGGTGGCACTTACATGAATCTGACACTACTTTGTCCTGTTCGTTTATAGGTTCGAAGCCTTTCTCGAGCACGTCGATGGATTTGTCTGCGATGGTCACAGGAATCACACAGGATGTATAGTCCAGCGTGTTGATGATCGTTGAGTATCCATAGTAGCTGTACGCTTTCGGCCGAGCGGCCGGGAAAGGTGCGAGCGGCATTATAAAGGCATCGACCGGTCGATCCGTCCCAGTCGAATCTTTGGTGCTGTTCCAGTATTCCATATATTCTTTTTGGTACTCGCGCTTTTCAATGTTGGTACGTGCAATTCTACTGGCCCCTACTTCGTCACGGGGCTCAGTACCATATGCTTGCGCAACCTGTTGGGCAACGGGTTCACCGGACAGCGCAAAATCCGCGTGCACGTTGGCCCCTCCATCGTAGCCCCACGTGGTGAGCTGAAAGATATCAGATCGCCATACGGTTCCTTTACGAAAGGATTCTCACTTACGCAAATGTCGTTCCCGCGCTTATGGGAGGGCGGTTTCCACTCGATGGTCTGTACAGAGTCAGTTCACCAGGATCATCAATTACATAGTTTTATTGACACGCACTTTGTGTCCCAGCTTCTCAAGAGTCTTCACCACAATATCCATAGCTCGCTGCACCGGTGGATGTGGAGTCACCATGCCATCGTGTTTCATAATCCCAAAGGCTAATTTGGCGGCGCCGGATTTTGCAGATGCTATAAGGTCGATAACCTGTTGTTCCTGCTCATCACGCCACGGGATTTCGTGAACGAGTGGGTCGTGTAGCCATGGCTGCTGCAACAGAAGCGCTTTGATAATGAGGCGTAAGGAGGCGGCTGAGTGCGACAAGGGCCCAACAACAGACAAGACGGAGTTCTGGCCGTCCATGGAGTTCGCCATCCCTTCATATGGCAGCCTTCCAGCTGAGGGCCGGATGCCGTATAGGCCGTTGAACGCAGCAGGTATGCGAATACTTCCCCCGATGTCGGTTCCGAAACCTATTGGTGACCCTTTGAGCCCAATAAGAGCTCCTTCGCCACCTGAGCTCCCACCACTGCTCAAGTTCCGGTTCTTTGGGTTCCATGTATAGCCAATTATGTTGTTCACAGTCTCGCCGGACATGAGCGTATGCGGAACACTCGTCTTGCAGTAAAGGACGGCGCCGAGGTCACGGAGCTCGCGAACCATTTCACTTTCAAAAACCTTCTCGCGGCCGGTGCCTTTCTTACCCATAAAAGTACCGATCCAGCCTACATAGCCCATGGTCGTTTCTACGCCCTTAATGTGGAATTGATCCTTCAGACTGACCGGGAGCCCGTGCAGCGGCCCGATTGGGCTTTTGTGCTGATCGTAGTATTCATCGAGCTTCTTCGCGTCTATGATGGCAGCGTCAAAAAGGATTTCATGCAGACAATTGGTCTATATACTGAATCAGCACGCGTTGCAAACATCCTTCCATGGACTCGTCGGAGGGTCAGAAATGTACAATTTGATGCGCTAGAGCCGCTCGATGGCAGAATGCTCTTGTCACTTCCTCCGCTTTCCACTGTCCGGTAGTGGTCTGCTTGACAATATCAACAGCGTCAGTCTCGGTGATCTCGACTTCTCGCTCGGTAAGGAACTGCCAGATGTACTCTCCAGTGACGTCGCGTTGCTCTTCAGCCGACGGGACTGGAGAGGCAAGGCGCCATTCTTTGGGAATCAGGTTATTGACGGCATCACGTTTGCTCTTTGCCTTGGCTTGCCAGCTCTCTGTTTCTGTCTGAGACGCCATGGTTGTGTTCTGAAGGCGAGAAAGTGGCCGTGTCGGAGGGGTAAAGACGTTCCATATCTAAAGAGACTCGCGACCAAGCACTAAGGTGGTAAGGTATTGGAATGAGCTGCCTAAAGCGATTGCCAAGGTAAAAATGAGATAGAGTACTCGTCAGGGCGAAAGGGTAAGGCACCAGCACCTTAGCTCATGGCGTGGGGAGGTGGGGTTGAACCCCTGTGAACGTTCGCGCATCGCTTTTTGCTTATCGATAAGATAAATGCTAATTAACTACCTGGTGCCTGTCTAATCCCCACGAGCCCTATTAGAACGTGTGAAGCGCCCTAATCAGGTCACCTTTCAAACCACAATCGAGTTCGTTCGCTCAATCACTCAACTGCTCAAGTGGACCCATTAGCGAACGCTGCCCTTCCAATTAATCTTTCATCTGACGGACGTTGAGGTTGACTCTCTTTGTCGACATCCAGCCCCGCCAAGCCTCGTAGTCTGTAGATGCGTCGTTGTCATGCCTATTAGCAGACGCGATAGAAGCAGGCCAGTCGCTCAACCATGCTGGACATGTGTTCGCGATGACCTGTGGGACTCCATGCCAAGCCAGTCTGGCTGCTCCATTCATGTATACAGCATCGCCCGAGCGAAGTCGGACGGTTAGACATCGGGCGCGAGGTTCCCTATCATCTTCAAGACCGATAACAAATATGCCGTCGCAACCGAGGCTAATGCTCACGAGTCCTTGCCTTGACTCTTCACTGATGTCTCGGTGAACACTTAGAGTATCTCCTGGGGTGTATAGGTTGACGATAGCTGCCTCCGGCCTCATGTCAGGGAAGAGGCTATGCACGAGCGTGGCTATATCCTTCGGAAACGGTGGAGGGGTTTCAGGGGGGTACTCTTTTGTGGTCCAATTATATTGACCACCCAGTGTCAGCCAGCGCAGTCTTCTTCGAAGAAATTGAGAGATTGTGATCGGCTTATGGACATCCACATTGATTGGCGGGAAAAGCTTCGATGAACTGGGAGAATAACTAAAGAAAGAGTCGTTCCTCCTGGAGGAAGCCCCATGTCCACACAGTCCAGGGCCACTGTTCAGCTTTGCAACAGATCCAGTGTCGGCATTCATGGCACGGTACGGTACGTGGTGATGCAGATGGATGTTAGTCTGGTGCTGTTCATCAGCCAAATCCCTATGCAGTAGACGCGATAGCAACAGTCGTTGGGTTTCTTGGCAAAGCAAAGACGGAGCAAACTGCAGACCTGGATCTATCAGACGGACTCGTATGTGGGAAGATGTCGAATGCACTTACCTGGCAGGTCATCATGCTCGAATATGGCGACATCAACAACTGAAGCTGAGAGATCCTCGGGCTGCATCTCCCCAAAGTCATTACAGGCTGTTAACAATAGTTGGCCCGGTGCCCTGCGGACTTCCTGCAATTTATTTTGTTGCTCATGGGTAAGACCCCTTTCGAAGTCAAGTATCTCCGCGTCGGCGGCCAATGACGCCGGCGATGATTTTTGATATTTCTTATAGACAGCCCTGATTTGCTCGGGAGGTTTTTGGTGAGCCTCAGATGCAGACATTTTGGGTTATGCCTTCCGCAGCGGCAGAAGATGGAACTGTGACCGCGCAGTTATATGCATGCCAATATTGTGAAGTCTTCTTTGGTAGTCAGTAGGCTACTCGACATTTTAATAGACTCAATTGAGTAGGTTCTGATGTGATGATGGAGAGATTTCGCTTGTTTCTGTACTCCATAGGTACCTTACAGCTAGTGGCCGGGGCTGCTCAGGCCAGGGTCATTCACGCTAACGCGCATCCCTGAAAGTACATGTAAGTTGGCAGTCGTGCAGGATCGTGCAGGACTCGTGTTCGTGTGTTTACCAGAAGCCAAGACTCGAGAAACCCAACATTGACCTCCATCGACACACTCAACCACCAACCAACTGCCCAGAATCCGACGGTCGACAACAGCCCAGATGTTCGGCAATCTCATACATCACTCATTGCTTTAAGAGTCAGCGAGTCCATTGCGCCTAGCCCACTTTGACTTTCACGATTCACGAACAACACAACAGACGGATTCACCAATCTTAACAACAGAAAGAAAGCCTCGACATCACTCTTACAGACTCCCTCGATATACGAAGGCAGCACAATCTCAGCGCACAGAATCGACCCCAGTAAGTGATCGTCCCCGCAATGGAGAATTACCAGAAGATTGAGAAGATTGGAGAAGGTATGTGTTGTTGACTGCCAGCCGCAAGGTCTCTCCATGCCATTAGCTGAATACGTGGTTGCTAGGTACCTATGGCGTTGTCTACAAGGCACGCGATCTTACGCATCCCACACGTATCGTGGCCTTGAAGAAGATCCGTCTCGAAGCCGAAGATGAGGGTGTACCCAGCACAGCGATCCGAGAAATCTCGCTCCTCAAGGAAATGAACGACCCCAACATCGTCCGCCTTTTGAACATCGTACACGCTGATGGCCATAAGCTGTACCTCGTCTTTGAATTCCTCGATCTGGACCTAAAGAAATATATGGAGGCTCTACCGGTTAGCGACGGCGGGAGGGGAAAGGCACTGCCAGAGGGCTCGGGACCAGATCTGGGAAGGTTGGGCCTGGGGGAGAATATGGTCAAGAAGTTCATGAGCCAATTGGTGGAGGGGGTGCGATATTGCCACAGCCACCGAGTGCTACATAGAGACCTCAAGCCACAGAATCTCTTAATCGACCGAGATGGCAACCTCAAGTTGGCAGACTTTGGTCTTGCACGAGCATTCGGTGTGCCGTTGCGAACCTACACACACGAGGTAGATAGCCAGTGGCCTGATTGTGGGTTGAACGGCAGCACTGACCGCGTGGCGTTAGGTTGTCACACTTTGGTATCGAGCACCCGAGATCCTACTCGGCGGACGGCAATACTCTACAGGAGTGGACATGTGGTCTGTTGGTTGTATCTTTGCGGAGATGTGCACTCGAAAACCTCTCTTCCCTGGAGATTCTGAGATTGACGAGATATTCAAAATCTTTCGGTGAGTGATATCACGTCTGAAAGGGTATACAAGCGTGGCTAAAGGCGAACAGACTACTTGGCACTCCAGATGAGCAAGCATGGCCTGGCGTGACGTCTTTCCCAGACTTCAAGGCCTCATTCCCGAAGTGGACTCGGGAGGAAACGCGAGCCTTGGTTCCCGGCCTCGAAGAGAACGGACTCGACCTTCTCGATGCAATGCTCGTCTACGATCCGGCCGGACGCATCTCTGCTAAGCAAGCTTGCATTCACCCTTATTTCGAGGCCGGCAGTAGCGCCTACTCCGGGAGAGGGAAAGTGAATGGGTACCATTGATGTCCTCCAGTGTAACGAAGTTTTATCATTCCCCAGACTTGTGTACCCTTTCCTTGGTCTAGCATTGCCCTGCTCTTCACCTTTAAAAAGGATGTGTGGTCTAGGTTTTCTTAACGCATCTTTTACACCACTGGCGGAGCAAATCGGCAAGTTTTTCGTCTCTGCGTGTATTTCTAGGGACATGGCTCGTCTTGGATCTTGGGGATGGCTTGCTGGTCGTGGAATCGTCTGGATAGACAGCGGGATATGTTGTTACTCAAGTAGGCATCATGGAGTAGTAGGACCGGCGTGAGCATTAAATGCAGGTTGTACATCTTAAATCGCTACACGTTGAGGGCTCCTAGGAAGAAAGCTCCCTAGTCGCCTAAAGTATCTACGTTGTTCGGAATATAGCACCATGACATACAAACCAGCAAGATAACTCTATAGTTCTCGACACTTCATACCTTGCAATATGTACATCATGTGGCCGACCCAGTGAATACTACAATCAAGGTTGCATACTCGGGATGTACGCAAGTGGCAACTACCATAATTCAGGCTTTTACGCCTCGCTTGAATCTTGCGGCTGCTCCAATGACATTGTTGAAGCGAACCCTAGGGCATCATCAGAGCAGGTGGTCGTCCTGACCACAAGCGGCTGAGGCGACCCTCTGTTGGCTCACTGGCAGATCAAGATGAGTGGTGATCTTGAGTAACCTTGGGTTTGCGATGTTCAGATTATTTGCATCTGTGCCACGCGTGCTTAATTCTCTACAAAGGATCTTTTTTGCTGTCGTGATACCGAGGAGACTACTGAGACCTGCTAGTCAGTTTGACGGTGCCGCCTCCTAGGAAGAATGGTTGCCTTATCCTGCAGCGTCGATCTAGAAGAACAAAACGTGAAGTGACAATGTGGCGGCGTGCTTCATTGACGCCGGTTTGATCCCTCTGCTCATGCAGGGATCGGTGATCACTGCCGCCTTTCAAAAATGAAACCACCCTAAACGCAATATGCGTGCAGGTGACAACGCATCCAGTTGAGAACGCCATTTTAGGCATCCTTCTCACTCGTTGATTTTAACATCTGAATAGTAATTTCAGGAGCATGTAAGATGGCTGCCTAAGGTAGGTTGCTGCCTTAGGACGCATACGTCCTCCGTTAATATGCAGCACAATAGCAGCCACCGCCTTGGCGAGGTATGATGCTAAACATATTGAAGTTTTATATACACGTAAGGCACCCCCTGCTTTTTCCTTCGTGAGCTGAGGCTGCCGCGCCTCGATCCTTTAGAATTCCTTTCTCATGTTGAGTACTCCGTACTGCGTCGTGTCGAGTCCTCCGTACGACGTCGCGTTGAGTCTTCTGTACGGCGTACGTCCTAGCAGAAACTGCGGCCACTTGTAGATTGAATATTAATATGAAGTCAAGTGTATTGCATCTTCCACAATCACCTCCTTGGGAGGAATTTGCGTCGTTCAAGTGTCACAATTTCTACTATGAACCCGTCCCAGGATGGACTGACTGAAGACCAGAGAGCTGTGGCCCAGAAACACCCCAAGGTGCGTGACATGTCAACTTTGGCGACCTCATCTTCAAGAACAGAGGATGTCACCAGCCCTAGACGAAACCCGGTTTCTTTACTACCCAAAGCGCACCCCCATAGCAGTGGGTCTAATGATGACGACCGTTTGTTTCCTACTGTGAAAGAGCAGCCGATGTCAGCCAATCCTAAGTTCAAAATCCACTGGGTTGCGCCTGTCGGAATGATTGCATTTTTCATATGCGGTATATGCTTCGCCATTGGACACCATGCCTACTACTCTTCACTCGACGGCACCGAGGTCCGTGACGACGAGTCTCAGCAATGGGCCATTCGGTTTGGTACCGCTTTTGCTTTCCTTGTCGAGGTTCCGCTGGCGGGTGCTGTGAGCATTGCTCAAACGCAGCGAGCTTGGACTACAGTGGAAAGGAAGGCTGTTTCGATTGGGGCCATCGACTCGATCTTTGCCGCAACCCAGGACCTTGGCTCCTTTGTGAGTTGGGAAATGCTGTCGAGAGCTAAGCTTGCTTCGTTATTGGCATTAATATATTGGTGTCTGCCTCTATCTGCATTGGTCACTCCTGCTACCTTGACCGTTCAAGCGGTTTCTCGGACCCGGAACGTCGACAAAATCGTCCCAGCTATCGATTTCAACAACGTAACAAAGTTCGCGGCGTTGGCTACTAGCGACTCAGATCTTTCTGTAAACGTATAGCCAAGAACCTTTTTGATGACCGAGGACGATAGCTGACGTAGATGTTTAGGAGGATAACAGCGATAGCATCGGATATCGCTATCCTAGTGCTTTGATTTCCCTCTTGTCGGTCGCCACAGCGTCCACTGGAGCTATACAGCCAATGCCAGCCCCGTTCCCTAACGCGTCGTACTCTTTGGATTTCTATGGACCTGCGGTGCAATGCAAAGCCGCAAATGAGTCGGCTGGGCAGATGATGTACGATTTCTTGAGCTCATCAGCAGAATACTGCCCCTTCAAAGATCTCAACTCTGGCGACGGGGGAGCTTATTACTTTGGAATGGTCCCAGGAAGAAATCGAACCACCGGAAAGATCTACGCAGTGGATATCAGCCAGCCCTCGCACCCAACAGGTCATAGATCTAGTGAACCTATCGCACCAGAACTCCGGTTTGGCAGGACCACTACAACCACAAGCGGTCAAAAAGTCTGCACGGGTCGTGGGGGTTGGAACAATGTCACCTGTGCCCTCTACAACACCTCGTACTCGGCTGACTTTGTCTCCAACGGCGGGGTGCAGTCGACAAACCTCAAGAATGTTGACTACCTTGAGCCCATGCAATGGTATATTGGAGTCCCTGCCGAGGATCTTTTTGATGGCTCCACATACGGTAATGCGCCACAGTATGCGGTTATGTCGTATCAGGCCGTCTGGGTCGCATTGAACCAGCAATTGATCGGAACGCTAGGCCAAGACCCGGAAGGAACGAGGATTTTGCAGACGCCTTTGATTGGAAGCAAGGACCTTGAGGGCTGGGGATCTGATTATTTTGGAGGGGGTTTCCCCCCATCCTTTGCGTCCATCGCAGGTAATCGTACATTGGATGCCTTGATTGAAGAACTGGCGCAAAACATCACCCTGAGTCTATTTAACGCGGCTTATCTCTGGTAGATCATGGCCTTCACATCTTTCACCTATCTTTCCCTTAGCCCTCATCACTAGACTGACATGGTAATATTTAGGAACCCTAACAACACCACCCCAACCACTGTAACAGTCAGTGAGATGGTCTATATCTACAATTACAAATGTCGAAACCTCTTAATCTCGTACGTCACCGCCATGGCCTTTGCTCTCATCAGCACCGCCGTCGGTCTTTTCTCCCTCATCGTCAACGGACGCAGCTACAGCAACCCTAACAGCTTCTCAGCTGTCCTTTGCACAACGCGTAATCATGATCTTGACAAGCTTGTAGGTGCCAAATCTCTCGGCGCACAGCCGCTCGATACGAGCCTGGCCAGCACAAGATTGCGCTTCGGAACGGTTCACGGCCTCTGGTCTCATCGTAGCACGAGTGATGATCATACCGCTTTTAGATTGAGCGGTGCGGTGTCGCCGATTATTAGGACATCAGTGTCATCATCCGTTCCGCAGACTACATTCATCGCCGTACTGGCTTCGGTCGTCTGCTTCACCGGCGAAAAGATCTTAAGACGGCGCGGTGATAGTTACAAAGATTCAAAACTGGCTGAGAGTACTCTTAATCCTGGCCCCCAGGGAGGGCGTCAGGGCTGGTTCCCAATGGAAAAGCCCTAGGGTTGTTGCATTTGTGTTTTGGACCCTTGACCAACCGAATCCGTTTGGTGTCGCACGTGGTAGGCAGCTCGATAGGAGATATGTTAATTTATAGCTAAGAAGCTTAGGTGAATAGATACGTAACGCATTAAGAAGAGAAGCGCAAGAAGTCAGGAACGCGCTGTCAAGGCACTGCGCGCTAAGCATTATGGAAGCTAGACTGACTCTAGACTAGTTTCTTAGTTATGTCTGCCAGAATATCGAGACTCAGAAACGAGACGGGTATATAGGATAGTACGAATACGAAAGTAAGAGAAGAAGCCTATTATTGAAGAAAGAGGCAAGAGGATATAGAAGGTAGAGAAAGAAAAGGGAGAAGGCCATAAGGCCTTGGATAGGCTAGACGCTATCATAGGTCATTATGTCACCGTATTGTATAGGAGCTTGAATGAGATTTGGGCGGCGGGGTGGAGGCTAGCTGTAAGCGGCACGCTTTAGCGGACACACACACTACAACGTATCCAGCGTATCTATTGTTAGGCCCTAGGCATGGGAGGTCCTTGCGCTTCTCTCCATTTGTATGTATGGGATCCCTCCCCACCAGCCAAGGATCTAATAACTGTTACGCTGGAGACGGTGTACGGAGTAACCGCAGCGCAATCTCCGCCAACGCCATCAGCAGCCACTGTGGGAGCCATATTACCGTCTCGACGAACGATGATTTCACTTGCGCGGCCTCAGTGTTTCAGGCAAGCAGGCAAACAGGCAAGCAGGCAACCCAGACCGGGCTCATTGCGCGGTACGCGTTGGAAAAATAGTTCGTTCGACATGCTCGATGGGGAAATGAGGTTCGAGTTGGGGGCCAAAGCCGCTTGGTGATTCCAATCCAACGGCCCTGGGGACCCCCGCGTACCTCAGCCTCGGGACTTGGTTTGCGAAGGTGCATCAACTAAAGCATGCGGCATGCGGCATGCGGCGCGACTCCAGATACCAATCCGTATTGTCAGCACTACCCATCCACCGTGCATAGCATACCTAAGTGCTCGACCTAAGGTCATGACACCCTGTCGGACCAGCCGATCCCGTCAATGGACATACGCCAAAATGTAACCTGGCTTAGAATAAATCCTGCTTCCAACGCATCGGCGGGCATCGATTTCATTAGAATGGAGCCGCTTGAGGATAAGATGCCCTCAACGCCCTCGTCGACGCCGTGCCCATTCACTGTCTTGTCTGCAGTCTAAATAGGAACACCTATACACTAGTCTCTTCTCGACCTAACGAGGGCAAGGACGGAGTTTATGCTTCATCATGGAAGTGGACCAGTTAACCCAAGGCTGTGCGCCGCCACCCTCACCTCAAGATACGCCTCCAATAAAGAAAGCGAAGAAGCAGTTCCCACAGAAGACTGTTGACCAGTTCTGGGATAAGTTCGTTACAAACTTCCCCGGCAAAGTTGAAACGATCCTACCCAGCAACATCTATGCTAAAAGCAGAGCGGCGAAAACTCCCGAGGGCGTTGTTCATGGTCAAGCTGCGACCAAGAGCTATGAGGAAGCGAGAGCAGAGTGCGTCGAAGCTGTGAACAGAATCTCGAAAGAATGTCGACGAGTAAACATGAAATACCGTGATCCGCACTTCGATATCGATTTTGATTTAAAGTGGAATCAAAGAGACTGCTTGGATGGGCTGACAGTGGATCGGTGGGATAAAGAGTTGGCCCCAAAATCCGTCAAGCGTGTGCCAGTATGAGGCATTGTATCACTTCGTCTTTTCAGTCACATGCTGACAGGGGGTGCCCAGGACATCTTTGGCAAGCCAGTGTTCTATGACAACGGAGCTACAGCAAGCGACGTTCGCCAAGGTGCCGACGGCGACTGTTGGTTCATGTCTGCGTTATGCGCATTGGCTAACGAAAAGGAAATGATCGATAAGGTCTGTGTTGCCAGGGATGAAAAAGTTGGCGTTTACGGCTTCGTTTTCCATCGAGGTGAGCAGACTCTACGGTTGTAGCGGCATACGCGGGGCACCCCTGACTTCTCCCAGATGGGTGCTGGATGCACACCGTGATCGATGACAAGCTGTACCTCACACATGCCGATTATGCCGAAAGCGTGGACGAGAAGTTAACCTGGGACCAACTGAATCGGGCGGACTCCGAGGCAGAGTACCGAAAGACATATCAGACAGGATCGCGTGCACTCTACTTTGCCCAATGCAGTAGTGAGAATGAGACGTGGTTGCCGTTGCTAGAGAAGGCTTACGCAAAAGCCCATGGCGATTACAAAGCGATAGATGGAGGGTTTACCGGGTACGTAAGCGATCAGCAGGGCTTCTGCATTGTTTATCTTGCTTGTTGCTGATAGTATACCAGGGAGGCCCTTGAGGATCTCACTGGTGGAGTGACTACGGAGCTTTTCACAACAGATATTCTGGATTTGGACCAATTCTGGAAAGATGAACTCATGCGCGTCAACATAGACTTCCTCTTCGGGTGCGCCTCAGGGACATTTGACACGTGGTTAGGTGGAGGTGATAAGACACGTGAATATAAAGAAAGAAAGGGGGTTGTACCGATGCACGCGTATTCAATTATGGAAGCCAGAGAGGTCAAGGACCAAAGGCTTGTCCGTGTCCGGTACTGAAACCACTCGAATTACCGAGCCCTGGACATATACTGATATTCTCCAGTAATCCTTGGGGAGTCAAAGAGTGGACGGGTGCATGGAGTGATGGTTCTGAGCAATGGACACCTGAATGGATGGAGCTCCTAGGGCATAAATTTGGCAATGATGGGGTAGGTCGTCCGATTTTTACCTCTCTTTATAGCTGACTGTAGTAGATGTTCTGGATCTCATATGAAGACCTCATCCGCAACTATCAGGCCTTCGACCGAACTCGTCTTTTCGGACCCGAGTGGAGTGTCACACAGCAGTGGACCAGTCTGGACGTACCGTGGTCTGCGGACTACAATGACACGAAATTCAGCATAAAGCTTACGAAGAGCAGCCCTGTTGTAATCGTTCTCTCGCAAGTAAGTGATGTAGCAGCGTTCAATTTCCAGGCTTGGGATCTTTTCAAGTGGCGCTTCTCGGTGTGGGGACCCCCACGCTTACTTCACAAGCAAAAGAAATTTCAGGGTTTCTGAGCACTGCATTTGCTGTTGAGATGTGGAGGGGCTCCCCAGCTGCAGACTACACCCCTTGACCCCAAGCCTACTTCCTACCTAGTGCGCTAATGGCACACAGCTTGACGAGCGATATTTCTACGGCTTGGAAGGCCAGTACAGTTTCCGCCTCCATTTCCGACTTGAAAAAGATGGAGAGCACGACTACATTGTCCGCAGCCACGGCAACTACCTCATGCGCCGATCTGTCAGCGCTGACCTCGAGCTTGAAGCCGGCACTTATTCGGTACTCATGAAGGTGACGGCCAAGCGCTATCCAGACAGAGCCACGACGGAAGACGTAGTAAAAGAATACAGCAAACGTTCGCAAGATAAATTATTGATGATTGGAATGGCATATGATCTCGCACATGCCAAGGCGCAGATCAAGGAGACCGATCAGGAAAAGGCACTGCGTGAGCAGCGTGAGAAGAAAAGAGAAGCCGCCGAACACAAAAAACTTCGAGAAGAGTATAGGGCAGAAAAATATAGGAGGTGGCTGCATGCAAAGAAGGCTCATGAACGGGAGAAGCGTCATGCACAGGCAAAGGAGCAACGGCGCCTCAAGAAGGCTGAGGGACGCAAAGCCACGGATGTACCAGATGATACCGCCAAGGCAGCCCCCCCAGCTTCACATGGCCAGATACCTCCAGTCAACGGTGAAATGCCCAAAGCCGAAGAGCAGGCGACCGGAGGAGCTATTGAAACTGCGCTACCTAAACTAGCGCCAGAGTTGCTATCTCTTCTAACTAAAGTAGCTATCCAAGGTCCTAAACCCGTCGAAGCCGATATTCCCAATAAGGACAAAACAACCGAAGACAAAGTCAAGCAGTTCAATCAAAATCTTGCCGCCATGCCGCACCTCAACGTCCCCGGCGTCTCCATCCCCGCTGGCCTGGCCTCAAATATCGCCCCTCCCCCCTCCACCGCCGCCCCCGACGACGACTACGAATCCGACGCCTCCTTCAACTCTAGCATCAACACCGACCTCGACGGTCTGTATGCCACAGCAGCCGTGCGCAACGACTCCGTCGCCTTCGTTGCTGTTGCAGGAGAGGCGAATAACACCGCCGCCGCCGCCGCCGCCGACGACGACGACGACGACGCGGAATTCGAAAACGACCCCTGGAACGCGGTTTGTGTGGTTGGGTTGCGGGTTTATAGTAAAGATCCTGATCTCAGTGTGCTGATTGTGAGGCCGAAAAACGAGGATGAGGATGAGGAGACTCCATTGGATGTGGATGATCCGAATAAGGGGGCTACTGAGGAGCCGGTGCCGGGCGCGGGGGAGGAGAAGGAGGAGAAGGTGGAGAAGGAGAAGAAGGAGAAGAAGGAGGAGAAGGATGAGAAGAAGTGAGGGGGGTGGAGTGGGAACTGGGTGGGGGGAGGGAGAAAAGGGGAGTGCATATGTAGTATGAACAGCTGGACAAAAGGGCTTGGAAAATTGATTGATTGGGGGGGGGGAGGAAGACTGGTTCTTTCGCGGTGGCTTGAAGACTGTGAGGTGGGGGCATTATCGCCGTGTTTCTAGTGTCTAAAATTATATTCCCCTCTTTCCCTCGATAGGAGTAAGATGTATTGCATGTATCACTGCATCAAGTTACACTTCTTTGGCGGGAGATCCCCTCAACGTCTCAACATGAATTGGGAGTGTGGAGAGGATCAAATTGATGTGCATGAGTGGTCTGCTGCCGAGAGTCTCCTCCGCAATGTTGTTGGATGTGGTCACTTTGGCTGCTATTCGGCTGTTGTATGAGATCGGAATACGCTTAATAGAATTATTGTGCATGGCTTGTGGATGGGGTATGGTATTGCTAAGAGTTACTGTTCGTATGAAGGCGTTCTGCAAAAGTGGAGATGTTTTTCTGTACGATTGACATAACTGCTGCTGCTCAGAAGATACCTTATTCTATTCTATTGGCTTGAGTTTTACTCTCCTCTCCTCTGCTCTACTCTGTTTCTCCTCCATATTTTTTGCACTTCACCCTACTCTACTCTGTATTCCATATCTTTTTTACTCCACTTTACTCAGTTGCTTTGTGCTCGACTTCGTCAGTAAAAGTAGTGATAATTGAGCTCTATCGCCTGCCCCCATGAATTCCTGAATTGTAACTTGCGTTTTGTTATACAGCTGCTACTAAGGATTTTCAAAGGCTAATTCCTTGAGACAGCCCCTTCATTGGATGGTACGTCTAATGGGGCCACTGTGGTGGTCATCGACAGAATCCGGGTTGCTCAACCTCTGTGACGGCGTAGCGCTTCCGCCAGCCATACCCCCACCTCCACCAACTCATCCTCTCCCCATAACCCCACGCCTTGCCTCTTTAAAAGCTTAACGTTGTCATTCTCCCGCACCTCTTCCGCTGCCAGTCCCTCACCATCCCAACCAGCAGCCTGTTTCATGTACGAAGGCGAACTCCTCTTCACACGCTCCACGAGTTCCACACCCTGATCCCGAAGTAGGCTTTCCTCGCCAACATCAACCCGTATAACTGGGAGCTTGAGTTCCGAATGGAGGGGGGGATACCGCCGTCGTGCTTTGCGCTTCTTGACGGGCAAAGAGGCTAGATCTGTCGCAGGATCTGTTTCAGCATCTGCTGGCTCCAAGGTGGGAATCTCAATACTGGCAGTGCGAAAGAAGAGGAGCGGCGAGGCGAAGGGATCGAACCATTTTTCGGGCTTCGTGAAGAACGTATCTCGTGCCGAGAGGAGGCCTTGCGCGGAAAGAGCGTTGGAGTTGGCAAAGGCAGTCCAGGAATTGATAGGACGCGGTTTGGTCGGACTGCGCTTTCTCGATGGAGGCTCCTCTGGTTCAGTTCTCGTATCTGGTAGATCCACGCCGTCCAGTCCCTGGTGTGCCGACTCGGCGACCGGGAATGTCCAATCCGCAATCGGATTTCCCACCACTGCGGCACGTATGCCGCCTGGTTTCTGGGCATGGCATTCCGTCAACGCCAACATAGCCGCGAGACTTCCGCCGATGAGCTCCCCGCAGACGCCGACGCACGGAAATTGAGGAGGGTTTTGCCAGCTAGCGGGGCCGTGGACGAGGTTTTTAAGGACCCAGTCGTAGCAGGCGAGGATATCGTGGACCGGGGTCGGATAGGGTAGCGTGGAGGAGACGCGGTAGTTTATCTGGATAGTAGTCGCGTTTGTGGTGTGGTTTAGGGCAGAGAGGGCGCTGGTGTTGATGGGGTTTGGGGGTTCGGGGAAGGAGGGACCGCGCGGCAGGTAGAGGATTATGGGGTTGGCTGGGTCGGGTTTGGCAGGGTGGTGAATGCTGTATTGGCCAAATTAGTGCAAGGATCGACACAAAGAGTGAATTGACTTACTCAAGGACGACATGGCCGCTAGAACCTACTTTGACCTTTACCTGCTCGGCCGTCGGAGAGCTGACAACTGAGAGGTGTCGACATCGCAGTGACTGGGGGAGCCTCGTGCTCCCACAAATGGGCGTCACCCATAGAGCTGAAGGAGCCTTGAGAATGGCATTGTAAGCACGTCGCATGTCCTCATGACCGTGATGATGCTCAGGATCTCGAGGCAGGTCTGTTCAGGGCCCAACTCCTCATGATTAAGGAAGGTTGGCCGCAAGCAGTAGGGCTAGCCTTGCCGGCTAACCAGCTCCTTCCGCTTTCGTCTCGCGAAAAGGGTGACGCCAATGACGAAGTCTCTCTTGGGGCGTGGATTGGTGGAATGTGGATACTTCCCTTGCGACAGTTGGCCGATAAGGCGGTCACCTACCTTTGGGCTTGTCTTGACTACAATTAATAACGTTCACTTGATTTCGTACTTGTTGACTCTCTTTGTTGCTTCTTCACCTTCGTTCCCCCAGCCCTTGTCGAGAATTCTAGAGTAGCGTTTAATACTATATCCAGTAAGTCAGATTGCTAAGCTTCTCTGTACTTTTACCTACCTGGAGCTGTACAGTTATATCAGAGCTGACAGGTGTTCCCCCAGTGGCTCCAATCATCCACGCCGTTCGTCATGCGCAGGTAGGGTTTCCCAACCATCAATTCCTCATGGAAGCACACTGACGGCGTACAGGGTTTTCACAACCTCTCTGAAGCCAACTATCAATTGCATGACCCAGACCTCACCCCCTACGGTGAAGAGCAATGCCGCCACCTGGCCCAGCACTTTCCTTATCACAAATCAGTCGAGTTACTCGTAGCCTCCCCAATTCGTCGAACCATCTACACCACCCTGCTTGGCTTCGAGCCCGAAATAAAGCGAGGCCTAAAGATCATCACACTACCCGAGGCCCAAGAAACGAGCGAAAACCCTTGTGACATTGGCAGCGATGTCGAGGTGCTGAAGAAAGAAATGGCAGACAAGCCAGTAGACCTCAGCTTGGTCACAGAAGGGTGGAATAGCAAGCAAGGGAAATGGGCAGAGGACGACGAGGCAATCGAAGCACGAGCCAAAGAGACGAGGGAATGGTTACGAGCCAGACCGGAGAAGGAGATTGTGTTGGTGACGCATGGAGGGTTTCTGCATTACTTCACAGGGGACTGGAGCGACAGTGTTAGGTACAATGGTAAGCCAACAATCGTGGAAGAGTAAGCCGACGAAGTACGGTAAAGTTGATAGGTACACCTGAAGTCGGCACTGGCTGGTCCAACACCGAATACCGTTCGTACAAATTCAAGGACGAGACGGACGACAACGCATCACTCATTGAAACCACGGAATCAAGGGAAAGACGGAGAGGGACGGAAAAGCCGCTGTCGGAGACAGAGCAGATGGAGCTGGAGGCGACCCATCACAAGAAAGGGGAGAATGGAGATTTCCAACTTCAGAATAAGGTGTGATGTGTTGCTATGGCAAGTTGGTGGACGGTCCTTACTCTGCAGCAGGGAAAGAACAATAGAGACTGGATAGGTGCATATTAGAGACCGGGTCCGGGATAGACTAGACGCATAGGTGACAAGACATAGATGATTGGGGCGGGGCCATACACGGCTCTCATAGAAGCGCATACCCGTATCAACATCAGACTAGGATACTTGGCCCTAGTCCCGATCACTCATTGAACAGTTGGCGGAAGTCGAGTGAGGACTTTCTTCAAGAATGACCTGTTTGTTGCTGATCCGGGTGCCATGCAACTTCGTGTCCCTTATCTCGATCTGCCATAGCAGCACATCAATCACGAGGTCAGCCGCAGGCGCCTTTCAGGGCCCCTTCAAGCCTATCAGAGTACGCAGCGCTATCTTGGCGCTCGATGTCTCGTGCCCCAACAAGGAATAGAGCTACGTTGCCCTGCCAAGTGCAGCCTACCGGTCGGGCCGGTCAAGCTTTTTGTCTCACTGGCGTCGATCAAAAGGCGGGTTACCGAGCGCCATGAACGCGGGGGTTTGGGGTCTTGGAGAACATCTGCCAATGCGCTTGCACTACCTTATCAACCCTTCTATACCACACGTGCATCCTCCAAGATGCCTAGCACCCACCCCCCGAATAAAGAGTGCGGCTGTTGGCAGCATTATCCGCGAAAAGCAATGCGAGATTTCTTGGCTTAGGGCTATAGGGATATAAGAGCGCAGAGATAGATGCCACCGTTTCACATGCACCGTTCTGCTAGCTATCACACCATCATCCACGACAGTACCTCCGAAGAAACTATCCGACAAAGCCTCTTACCACGAAGACATTTTCACCATCCGCACCACACTAGCGCGATGGGTGCCTCGAGCGATACGGCACAGCCGACTGAGGTTACGATCGAACGCTGCGTTAGCAATGGCATTGGAGGAGCGGGGAACCTCCGTAAGCACAGCGTCCTTCTCCTCAGTGCTAGTCTTCGATTTCGCCGACTGACAGAAGCGTAGGACGTCCGTCGGTGACCAAGTCTATGGTGGCAGCCATCGACGAGAACGGAAGCACGCGCAGGCGAAGTAGTGTCTGGTCTGTGAATTCGAATGATGGCAAGCCGGCGTCCATCCTCACGGCTGCAAAACAGATGTTCAGAAAGGGGTCGACGGCGAGTGTAGAGGAAGAGCCTAGAACGTGAGAGAGACTTGGTTAGGGTACTGGGAGACTGTCTAGGAGATCTCGGTGGATTCAGGGTCCATAGGAATAATTGTATGCGAACATACTAATACCGGCTCAATGGTTTCAGCTGGAATGTGCTGTGGAATGTGTGACCGCTTGCAGTGTGTTCCCCACTGTGGACAATTCCTTTGTCCGTGCTCGACCCCAGCCATCTCGTACTCACTAGATACTTCCCAAGTTGAAGACTTCAGAGGAAAAAGAAATGCTACCGCGCTAGCCCCTCTGCTACTTACACTCTACGTCAAAAGCAACGATAACTTGGACAAGGAGCAAAATGGCAATGTACGTTAATGACAACCCGAGAAGGGCGAAAGCAAGACGCGAGACGACTCCATATACCATCAGCAAGTACGAGCACTTGGAGGAGCTTCATGGCTTATTCGAGGATGCCGGCCATCTACCTATCGAGCCCCCGAAGCTCTTGACAGCACTCCGCGACAGAAACAACGACGAAAACGCGGATGAGGACGGCGTCAGCAATGGGAGAGGGCGAGCAGCTCCAACCCCAAGAATCTGGAGAACGAGACGGAGACGAGATGCGAAAGTATGTACAGACCTCGAATAGTTGAGCTAAGAAATGTGCGATGCCTAAGACTTGAATGAAATATAGATCTTTCTCGCACAAGAATTCGTGGACATCAGAGGGGTCATCGACGACGCGAAGGATACGCTCCTGCAGCTCCTGAATCATCCCAATCTCGTCTCACTCATCGATATAGTAAGGGATTCAGACGTTAGCGCTGGTGCTATGGACTATACCGTCTGGGAGAATTGCAACAGGGGAACGCTGAACCGTCTGTTGTATCGGGAACCAGATGAAGGGCCTATGTAGGTTTCATACTTCCAATTTTGGACGCGAGGAAGGCCTGGCTGACACATAGCACGCAGTGATATTCCGGAGAGCTTGTGTTGGCACGTCCTGGAAGGGATTTCACAAGCTCTACTTTGGCTCCACCATGGTCACAAGCACACCTTTCCGTTCGACACTCACGTGTGGCATGACGATGACTGGCATCCAATCATGATAAGCAAAATAACGCCTGCGAACAGTATGTTCTCTTTTTCAATCCAGAGTAGAGGGGTCTGACCAGGAAGTAGTATACTTCACCGCGCCCGAAGACGGCGCCACTTATGGAGACGTCAAGCTGGGTTGCTTTCAATCGGTGACGGTAGTATCGTCGCCGGTAGACATAAGTACCCATAAGCCTGCCTGGGCAGTAAGCGCCTACGATCCTCCCGTAAGTCGACTTCCGAAGTATCTTGTTGCCAATACTGACGCCCCACAAGGAAATGAGTAACCCCAACCAAGCATGGACCGCCGCGGCAGAAGTGTGGTCCTTGGGAGCTGTCCTGTACCACATGATGGTTGGCCAACCGCCAGAAGAAGTGGACCTATCGGATGTATTGCCGCCACCTGAATTCATGGGTCCGAAAGCTCCGGAGAACCCGGCTGGACTCAGGGGCTTCTATATGAAGGCTCTGCCGCGAAGATATAGCCGCGAACTTAGGGATATTGTGAAGGCTATGATGCATTTCCAAGAAGCCAAGCGGCCGACTGTGGCTGATCTTTCGGTCGAAGTTGATCGGGGTATGAGGATTTGGAGAGAGGATACGGAGGAGGGGGGGAGGTATATGTTGAAGGGCGAGAAGAGGAGATATGATCTTTTTGGCGATGTTGTCGAGAGGAATCGTGGCAAGTTGCGTTGGATTTAGAGTGGTAATCAATTTATATGTTGCGTTGTTCAGGACATTGGTTCCAGCTCTATTGATGCTGCGTGGTGAAGAACGAGGCCTTAGTGTGGGGGCCTTGTGGACCTCACATATAAAAGTATTAACATCAGATAGTAGATGGTACTCGTGCACATCGACTGTAGAGGTAGAATACCTTAGTTATCGCTAAGAGAGAGTCATGGCAACTCGGCACTCCTTCCTCTTCCGCAATTCGAATGGGCGCCCCCCTTGACAACTCCCTCACTCCACAACACGCGTCCTCTCGATAAATCTTCTAGAATCTTACTTTGATGTGTTCATTGGATAGTCAAGAGGGTTCTCCGATTGCAAACTACCGCCTTTTTCCACCAATCTGCCTTGCACCTTTCTCCGGCTGCGAACTACCCCCAATTTTGACCCTGGGGCTACTAATCCTGGACCTATCAGTGGCAACTGACACAGATCACACATCCATGAGGCCAAGTATCAAGGACGAGATGACATTGATAGATAATGTTCAGACGCGACACCTTTGCTGTCCGTGACCCCAACCATTGCTATGCCGTTCAAAATGCAAATGTTTACAATCCACAGATCTCCCGCCAGCGGTCAATCCTCCGACGATTGCGTCCTCGGTCGACAAGGCTTATACTGTCTGAGATGTCGACGGTCTCAGCGTCCCATTCATCGCCATCTTGGTCCTCCGGATATTCCTGATCTTGAGAATCCGTGACTTCTGTACTCCAGTCTTCGATCCAGTCGCGGTCGACGCCCCCACAGAGTTCTGCTTCGAGGCTTTCCAGATAGTCGCAATCGTGAGGGTCGTCGACAAAGTTGGATTCCTGCTCCCAATCGTTCCCAATAAGGCCAAGAGCTCTAGCTTGAGATTTGACCTGTTCGTGCCATACTTCTGCGTCTACGAGAGCCTTCGTCAGGTTCTGTAAATTCGAGAGGTCTATTCGATCGAAGTCGCTTTTGGAGAGCGAGCAAGCGCCGTTCTCTACGGCGTGGCTATAATCGTGAAACTCCTGGTTATATGTTTCTCTCCGCGTATCGAACTTGTCTTGCAGTGTTTGTAGCCATTGTTCTCTTTTCAGCATGTCTTCGTATGTGGCCAATTGATTCAAGCGTTCGAGACTGATAACCGTGTCGTCTGTGTTGCTGCTTCTGTCTGACCTTTGCTCGGATGTCCCAGACAATCGAGTTTCTGAAGCGTTCGAAGCCTCCGCTGCAGTCTCATCTTCTGGATCCGGGCCCAAAAGACCGGCTGGAGATAAGATGCCCTCGAACAGCTCCTGAAAAGCTTCTCTTAAGTAGGCGAGATTACGCTTATAGATGATCAGCTGCTCTTCGACCTGTTCTTTCCTCTTCGAGGCATTCTTTTTCGCCTCTTCCCTTTTGCTAATCTCCCCGTGAATCCGATTTTGCTCGCGTAAGTCTTTCGCAGCGTCAAGGAGCGCTAATAAGTGCTCTAAGGAGATTTGAGCGGTATCGGCGTCACCTTCTGCGTCATCGTATGTGCGCTGCAGCCCTTCCACCTTGCGATTCAATGTGGTGATACGGTTAACCCTAGAAACGATATCTTCGGTTAGGAGAAGAGCGAGGCACTCCTTGGTACCGTCATGGGCTAGTGTAACCCTACTGGAACCGTCTGTGTACGGAGGAGCTCCTTTCACATCGTCCGTTTCCTCTTCGTCTTCGAACGGTATGTCGGATGCCTGCTCTGGTACTTGTGGTCGCGGACTGTTCAACTTTGCCGTCTCCTCCGTGAGCACGATATCAACAGTGTCGTTTTTCGTACCGCCGGTTAATTTGTTGATTTCATGGCCATCCTGAATGGTATTCTGCCTCCTTTGTGAGCCAGGTGAGGCCTGTTGAAGCTCATCTGGGCGAGCAATGTCACCAAACGTCCAGTATTGGCGCAGTCTTTGAAGCGTCTTTCTACCAAATCCTCGCACACGTAACTCCATTTCAAAGTTTTCTTTTTAGTGTGCTTAAAAGAGCAGATAAAAAGTGACAACTATAGTAACACCTATATCTGTTACCTACTCTCCTTGTAAAAGTTAGGAGAATGTGTTCAGCTTGTACATTACCAAAACCGCGTTTGATGAAATGCTATGATCTTTGTCTTAGAGAAAAATGTGAAGTGGTACATGTCCCCTATCCTTTGTTGCCTTCAAGTACTTTGGAAAAAGGTTTTAGACAAAGATTTCATTTCGTTTTTGTGACAAATGCTCGTTTATTGGGCTTTGGTCACTGGCTCATACTCTGAATCCTCTGCATTTGTCTGTAGGAGTGGGTTGCAAAGGTGACTCTTTGTTTGTGATATCGAAATAATGAGCTTTATCTTCAGGAAGTGAGAGGCACCGAGTGCTATATAGTAGCTGGCTCGTATTACGATACTCCTTCCCCTATCTGTTGTTATTCTATGAAATTTGCTCTTAACAAATTATCAACAAGACCCTTCGTGTCCATCCCTTCGTTTATATTTACAAATATGGCTCATCGAGATAGGAGGAACGCAGGCGCACCTCAACACTCGATAACAAACACGTGGAACCAACGAATGACAGGCTCTAGACCTGGTACACCCTTCGAGGAAGATAATTTGGCACAGCGCTCAACATCGCCGGACGTTGAGGGCGGTTTCACTACTGTGTGGAGGCAAAGACCCGTAAGGAGAGGCCCGATCAACACAAGCTTTGGTCGACAGGCAGTGACCGAGAACCGCCCAAATGATCCCCGTTCGATCCATTGGCGGAGGCCACCACAGCCCTCACAGTTCAACTCTTCACCCCTAAATCCGGCAACAGCAAATCGCTCGAGTCAATACGGGCCGCCGAGCACGTCTGGATTTGACTACGCGAGACAATCAGCCCTCCCAGAGAATCAACTAGGGAATCAAGAAAACCCCGTACAGTCTGAAGTGGTCCCAAACAAAGGCCCTGAAATAAAACTGAACAAAGGACGCAAGGCTCACAAAGGACAGTACAGTCTAGGAATGATCTTTCGCGCTATACATCATGAGGCCCATTTGGGCGGACCAAGTAATGGTGCTGATAATAGCAGAACACTTAGTGTCTTTGGTGCCATTCATAGCAAATACCGCAAGATGATCGTTGTTGCCCTTCACGAGCAACATTGTATTGCAATGCAAGTATACCCAGTACGCACAATTGTACCACGAGCTCTCGCTGATATTGCACTAGACCCGTTTATACACACAATGGCAATGGCCTCGCGACCAAAAACAAGCCTGAGGAATACGTATCAGTCAGAGATCATCGGTTCAAGGGCGAATTCGCTGCCTTGTCTACACACGAGCCTCTGGTCACGGAAACCCTCAACGATGGCATATACCCATTCGATCCGAAAAGTGTCGCACACGTGACTTATCCAGTTTCTCATAAGTATGACCTACAGATTGTTCCAGAAGGTTGTCTTTCGAAATCGTCTACAAAAGTCCTGACTCAGCTATATCTGCAATACGGCCCGAAGCTCGCCGATGTGAAATGATGGGTCGACGACGCAGCAGACTATATCCTTTTTCTCAAACAATGTTTCTTATATGGAGTTACAGGAGCAGCTTTTATGTTTGAAATTACAAACACCAGCGCAACATATATACCGCATGTTTGACTGGATTTGTGACATTTAATCGCAGTTACGGATGTGCATGCTCGTGGCAAGCCAACGGCCCAGTGCGCTTCATCGAATTGCACGGGGCGCCCTTGACAGCCAGGCGCGGGGCCGTAGAAGTGGCAGTCCCCTTCAGCTGCATGGTAGGCGGATGGACAAAGCTAGGGGCGGGCTCTCAAGTTGAGAGTCTTGTGACGAATATCTAATGCAGAACAACTTGAGGCACTGCATCTCTATAATTCCCGAATGTACCCATACTTCGCTCTCTGTTCATAAACATATCGACAAGCTCCTTCAACACAGAAGTTGCCACTTGATTTGCTAGTGCGCCTGCGGTTCAAGGGCACCCTAGCGGCCTAACAGCTTCGCTAACAGCTTCAACTCTGAAGGAAATTCATTGCGCAAAGTGTAGCGGCCGTGAAGTTGACAGATAGCAGATATCAGCCGGATGAGCCAACCACCAATCCTCTTTAGACATTCAGTGGCAAGATCTGGTGGACAGAAAGTTGACAAGTGACTCTCATCCGCGGGACCCCTTAACAACTCAACCTCAGTCTGAATGTATAGTCTGTGTGATATTTAGAAGACATGATGTTGAAAAAAGACATTATTTCCACTGGGGAACCCCTTAAAACTCCACTTCGAATGTGTTGTAAGAGTAAGTAACATAGGTCATGAGTAAAGACAAGATTGTGTAAACCAAAAGGAAGGATAGAAGAAGGATAGAAGAATGATGGAAGGATAACAGTGGGGTAGAAAACAAATTGAAAGAGAGATGAGTCATATTCCTAACTTGCACTACACACTCTTTTATTCAGCCTGTTATGATTTAGCAGACGTGAAGTCGGTAAGGAACACTGTCTCACCTAGGGGACCCTCAGCAGTATAAGCCCTAACACTGCTTTTGGTTAACAAGCCGTCTAGGCGGCCGCCAGCTAATGACCGCGAATCACTTTAGCCCTGCACCTGCAGCGTGACAGTGAAGACAGATCTGGCATAGATCCAAGTACATGGATACCAGAAGTCACAAAGCTGTATCAAGCACGTTCCAAGGATCACTGAATATTAACTTTGACTCTCAATCTACTCCCCCGGATCCCCCGCGATCTTTCTCTCACAACCACCACTTACTGCAACAGTCCACCTCCCCTCCCTAAATCTAAAGCGTCACATACCGCCTCCAATCATGCACATCCCTAAACCCCAACACCTCCCTAATCTTCCGATTACTCAACGGCGCCTCCCACTCCCCCATCTCCCGCGTCACCCTAACCCCCGGACACTCCGCCCGCAAAAACTCCACCGTCGGCACCGTCGTCGTAATCGTATCATTCGTCGCATTAAACACCTGAAACCCCAACCCATCCTTTCGGACACACAGATCGCAGATCTGGCCCAAGTCCCTCGCGTCGATATAGCTCCATGCGTTCCGCTTCCGCGAACTGGGGTTGCGGACGAAGCCCGGGAAATCGCGCTCGTACTCGTGGGGCTCGATCACGTTGCCGATGCGCAGCGCGTAGATGTCGACGCCGAATCGGCGGGCGAAACTGCGGGCGCAGCGCTCGCCGCAGAGTTTGCTTGTGGCGTAGGTGTCCATGGGGTCGACGTCGTAGTCTTCTTCGAGGGGGAATTCGTGGTCTGGTGCAACTCAACTTGTCAGACGGAACTCCCGGAAGCATGACAACGAGGGGGGGGGGGCCACGTACAATCCACATCCCCCTGGGCGAAACAAACTCCATATGTCGTCTCGCTACTCGCGATCACGATCTTCTTAATCCCTAGTTTACACGCCGCTTCGATGACGTTATACGTGCTCTGCACATTCCCCATGAAGCACTCGTTATCCGGCACCAGCATGTTCCGAGCATATGCAGCAAAGTGGATCACCGCGTCCGGCTTCTCCGCACGGGGCCCTGCGTACTCGCCCATGTCGAAGAGCGAGGACATGGCGTTGAAGACTTGGCCGCTGTCGGTGAGGTCGGTTTTCATGGTGTAGACGTCTGGGTTGTCGAGGGGGACGAGGTCGAGGTTTAGGACTTTGTGGCCTTGTGCGAGCAGGTAGGGGATGCAGTGGCGGCCGGCTTTGCCGCTGCCGCCGGTGAAGACGATGCGTTTTCCGGATGGGATTGTGGCCATTGTGGGGTGGAGGGGCGGAGGAAGTGTGGGGTTGTTTTTCAGGAGGAGTGAGTGGAGGTAGAAATGTGGTGGTGGATGTGAATGTATGGGCGGAGGTGACCCCTGTCGAGTGATGTCAACGGGTGAACGTAACCATGGGGTATGAGGCCACTGGGTCGGGGTTTCGGTGGAGTGAGGACCGAGAGGGCGGCTAGGCGGAGATATCGAATTAGGGCAGACGGTGGCTAGCCCTGCAGCGAGGTTCGAAACTTCCCCTCGTGGGACCTCACAGGGGTTCTGAATATCGATCCTTTCCCTGATGATTGGGCTCCTAACATAGCCGTATCGAGTCCTTCAAGAGACCACAGCCGCTTTCCTCGTCATCCATATCACAACCCCAACCGCAATCACGACCTCTCCGACCTCGCCACAACCATCGACGTCCCCCCCACCGCCAGTCCCGCACTCGCCAACACCACCAACGCGACCCCCGCAATATTCGGTCTGAACAGCCCCCTCTGCAGCAACCGCAGAATGGATAAATACCGAAACGTGCCATGTATGAGACAGCCGCTGCCCAAGCCGACCAGCACGATCGGCGCTTTCTTCGTCTGTTCGCCCTCAAGAAGCGTCGGTGTCGCTTCCATGGCGTCGAACCTTTTGATCGCGACGCCGAGCGCGATGAATCCTAAGCCGGTGCGCGACCAGGCGAGGAATGTCCGCTCGTTGGCGAGGTGGTCCCGGGCTACGCTGCCGGTGTTGGCGATGGGGACAGCGCGGAGGGATTTGAGCCAGTGGGGCATGGTGGTGAGCTTGGGAGTCGCCCAAATGCTTTGGTTGTAACAGAGGTTAATCCATGTCTCGCTGAATCGCGATGGAAGTTGCGAAGCATCCCCGATAGGGCCAAGACGCTTACATAATTTCAGGTTACATTGGCTATGAGCTTGGAGCAGCGAGGCCTCAGGCTTGCATACAAAAGCTTCCGCTTTGGGCTGTTAATTCTACTGCCGGTGAGCTATTATGAATTCTGAACACAGAAACTATATAACAATCCCGGGTATCTGCAACGCTGTCAAGCAAGATCCCGCCTAGCTAAAATATAAGCCCAACGGTTCCAAGCTCCAGTCCAGTACTGTGGGCAAATGCAGATTGCGGGTAATTCAATAGAACAGCCGTTCTCAAGTCAATCAAAACACAGCGCTCCGTTTCTTGGATAGCTTCTGCGCGTCCGCATCATTATGGCTCCTCAGACTAAAGATGCTCAGCTTCCCGCCGAGTCGTCTCCCATTATCAGGTCTTAACGAAGACCCTCCACCGCCATAATAACCGCCTGAAGAGCTACCGCTAGACGCATTAGGTCTCTGCGGTAATAGAGGTCTTGAATTTGGGTAGTTCAGCCGATTTTGCTCATCTATATACTCTCTTCGGAGGCGTTCAGTCTCTCTATCGATCTCGGCTTGCTTGCGCCGAGCCTCCCTTTCTTCATCTTCTAGCATCTTCTTCAGGCGCTTCATCTCTTTGTGTTCTGCTTGCTTTTGTTTTCGCTCTTCGTGTTCGACCTGTTTCTTGAGCCGGGCGGTCTCCGCGTCTATTTCCCATTGGGAGCGTGGGTCTGTTGGAGGGGGTCGCGGGTTCGAGGTTTGGTTCTGCAATGGCAGTCCTAGGCTTGAATTTGAAGGAGTGTCTTGTGAGTGAAGAGCCGCGCTGGAGGACCTCGGTGACCGAGACTGTCTTCGAGGAGGAGTAGCGTTGTACAAAGCAGCAGTAGCCGCAGAAGGCATTTTGTTGCTGGGGACCGCCCCGTTACTGCTTCGTCTTGGGGCTTCAGTAATATTAAACGTCTCCCTTATCTGACCATAGTACACATCGCGTATGATCGCTGCGCTCAGGAGTAACACGATCTCGAGACCCTTCGGATCTTCCATGTCCACACGATTCAAGTTTGGCTCATAAAGAGTGATCTCCTTAAGGTGCTTGAACATCGCTATCGTAATGTCCGGCTCCCTGTTCTTCCTCTTACTGCCGTCCGGGTTTGTAGATTTTCCCGAAAGTGAGCATACCAAGTCCTTTGACAAGGTTCCCTCTTTTTTCCACTTGAAATTGATCTTCGGCGTCGTAACCGCTGCGGTAGGGTCGTTTTGCGTACGGTCGAGGGCCGAGGCTGAAGGTCTCCTGAAGGTCTGCTGAGGCATTTCGAATTCCCAGTATGAGGCCGAGTTCCATGTTTTCGGTCGCTGTTTCACTACCACTTGCTGGTCAGGGTTGTACAACTGCACGGTGAACTCGGTTGGTAGGATGGGTTGAGGTGGAGGCGGTACACCTCCGTTCAGGCGGATTTCCTCCTGGGTGGGTGTCGGTTGAGTCCACTGCGGTATCAGGAGAACCTCTCCGAAGAGAATGTCAGGGTTGTAGCTATCATAGAGTGCTGCCGCATAGCGGTTTTTTGAGGCTGGTAAGCTTGGATCGGGATGACGAATAGAATACGCGGGTTCTGCTTCAGCTCCATACTGAGCCAAATAAATGGTAGCGTTATGCTTGGTGTCATCAGTAGACGGGTTGATGTAAAACGCTATCAGAGTTAGCATCATTGCCAGGCTGCCAGATGAGAGATGATCTTACTGGGTAGATTTTCGTCCAGCATAGTTTGTCCTAGTAATAGCGGTCGTCGTCGGAAATATCGGGTCAGTAGTCGAACTAGTCCGTCGACAAGAGTCAGAAATTGATGAGATGTTCGAACTACAGGAGGAAGGCGAGGAATCGAAAGTCATCTCTTGCTCGTCAGCTCGTGAAGCCTTGTACCTGAGGGAAGGCTGTGACGAAGCCCGAGAGAGAGTCATGCGCGTCGTGCCTGCGTGCCAGTCGTGGCGGAGTCCATCTTATCTTATCGCCTAGCTCCCGCACCTGAAACGAACCGTATTAAGGTCTGAATATAGAAGCATCCTCACTACTCCGTTCTAAGCCTCCAATTAAGAGCACTACTCTGTCGAGGGGATCCCTCAACAACTCACAAGTCGAAGCAGCACATGAACATCCTTATAGTGAGCTCGGTCGAGATTCATAAGAAATAGTATCGCTGCACTGGAAACTTCCCCGCAGCTGAAAAATGCTCCTCATTTTGTCCATATGCTTGACTGCGGCAGCCGAGTAAGTTACAAATGTTACAAGACATGAGGCACCTCACCGCAGATTATGCTGAGCACACAATCCAAAGTCCCTTATAGAAAGTGCGAGGTGAGCTCATGCTTTCATGTGAATCGCTATGGGGGTATCCTAAAGCACGCAGCTTATGAACCGATATACACCAAGCTAATAGGTTCGCCAAAGCCAACATTTCTGTCGCCGGCCAACGCTATACTATGCTCAAGCAACGCCGAAACCCTTGCTGTTCTCAATGGCCAACCGCAATTTCTCTTTCAATTTCTTCCGACTCGAATACTCAGGGAGCAGAAGTCGGCCAAAGCATGTCAGGCTGGTGGGAACGCGCTGTTCGAGATTAGCACTTGTCATCGTCATAAAATGATGACATGACTTACATCATCGCTTGTGCCGTTCCGCTGTATCACGAACAGGATGCTGCGAATTCCGTTGACCGGAATTCGGTCACTAGCAGTCACAAACTCCAACAGCTGCCGGACTTTCTCTGGAGAGAATTGACGGACGACATGCCAGAAGTCTTTGATGATGCGGTGATCTGCATGGTAGCCATTCTCATACCTTGCGGTCTGCTCTAAAGCGTTGACATCAATCTCTTGAATGCCTTCGACCACACTCTGAAGCGCATTCGGCGTGAATATAGAAAGCGCCTTCCTGTCTAAACAGACAAAAAAGCCACGCGCAAACGCCTCGTATTGAGGACGGATTGACTTGTCAGTAAGCCAGAATATGTAGTCCTTTACATACTGCTCACGGTTCTCATTGGTCACCATGCTTGCTTGCGACGTAACTGAGTTAGTCCTAGGTCGTAGGATCCGAGCCGCTTCTCCAGAGGTTGAGGCATTTGTCGATTCGCGAAGATCGTTGATAGATAATGCAGAACAGGCTAAATTGATCCAGCCGTCGCTACCTTCAGTCGATGATTGCGGCGAGCCATGGCTTTCATCCTTCGCCAACGAGGCGCCGAGCGTGTCTCGGTCTGCCCCGAAGGACGTGCTTTTTCCTTTGCCTTTGCCCTTGTCGACTTTGGTTGGTGGCCAGATGTCGTTCCGTCCAATCCGCTCCATATCAATAAACAAAGTCGAGCCCAGAGCCTCAGCACTGAAAACATAAGACCGCATAAAGACATCTTCAACGTCACCGTCAGTCCACGTCAAGAGGTCAGTGAGCCCCTTTGCCAGTTCAGCCCACCCATCTCGAATGTGTTCTAAACCGGTTACTGGCATGCCTAAGAGTTTGCGGTAGAGTGCTAGGGGAAAAGTGATAGGTAAGGTTAGACCGTTGTAGATTGCAAGCGAAGTCAAAAGGCCAAGCAGCTCAAACTTGTACAGCGGTTCGAGCGAGCATGGTTGGAACCATGACATCCTTGTGCGAGTGTCTGTGGTGAATAGTCCTGCGTGCATTACATGATCAGATGCTTTCCCAAAATTTTTTGTGTAGTCACATTCACACTTACCATAGTCGGGATTTAGAGCTTCATCAATCGCCATCCGGAAGAACTCTTGCTGTACACCACCGTGGTCTACACCCTCTTCACCTTCTTCCATGCCCATACGCACCTTCAAAGGTCTCATCAGCTCACGCCTCTCGCGCCTCCATAGCTGGTTCAGTGCGCACGTCAATACATCATCTCGACGGATCTCCAACACAAGATAATTCGTCAGGGCCACGGTGAGTCTCTCGAGGAGTCTATTTTCTCTATGGTCTGCAAGTCCCCCCTCGGCAAACGTCATTTGCATAACCATTCTGGTAGTCGTAATGGACGCCTCGAAAGCCTTGAACATAGCAGAATGGTTTATCGCTCGAAAATAGGTTACTAGAGCAGAGGGCGGGAAAAGGAAAGGGTAGGACAGCAAGTGAACTGTATTCGTATTTTCCTGCGAATTAAGCCATTCGAGGGGCATGTCCATAGGGTCGAGGCGTTCAGATAAGAACGGGGTGTGAAACGTCTCTGGTAGCAGGCCAAGCTCGGCGTAGTGCTCATCTGCAGCCTTGTTAGTATCAGGTTCGTGCAGAACTAATAGAAGCACAGATACTTACAAAACGTAGACATCATCTCGATGGCTCCGCCAACTGCACCCCATTTGGCTACGTCTGCTTTGCCATTCCACTCTTTTAGTAGTACGGTGCGAAGCCACTCAACAGTGACCGCCGGAAAAGACCATCTGACGGACAGTGTATCCTTGGGCTTTCCGTGATAACAGTCATTGGCTGTACCTTGTCTAGACGGCGGAAACTTGGACGTGTCTGCGCTGGCTTCGGTTGCCTCTGCGCTACTGGCTTTTTTCTGCGTGAAAAAATCGAGAACGGAACTTATCATATCGTGGTTTACGTCAGCTGGCGCAGTGTGATTTCTTCTGCTGGATGTTTTGTTTTTGGCCATTTCGGACATACAGCGTCGGGCAGAAATAGCTCGAACAAGCCTTGTCATCAAGGCCAAAGCAGCTTCATCCTCGAAGGCATCCATAGTCTCCAACAAGGATCTAATGATACGAGAGTCCCACGTTTTTGCAAGAACTTCGGGTGCTATGTGCCCAGAAGCGCGAAGCTTCTGAACTGCAAGCCAGGTCTCCGGCTCACTCTTCGGAATCGTAGCCCCTAAGGCGGCAAGCACGATCTTGACTATATGAGCTGCGTCTGAATCATCTAGGAAAGTGTCGTTACGAAGATCATCTGAAGCGTCGGCAGCGCTGTGGTTTTGACGCGTGCTCAATAGTGCCGTTCCAGCCCTCAAGTCCGAGCTTCTCGGATAGCTATGGGCTATAGGCGCATTGAATAGAACACCGGTAGCGATCCACAGACTTGGCAAAATCGTTCTTGGATGATGATCTATTTCCATCAGATTACGAAATTGGTACAGCAACTCTTCTGCGTTGATAGTGCCTCTGGTCTCCATGACATTTGGAACAATATCACAAGTCGCCCGACACAGAAAAGATTTCAATAATGCTGCAGTGTTCCCCAGCACATAATTCAATGTCTGCACCCCGAAAGCAAGGGTCCTTTGAACTTCTGTGGTACTTCCACGGACGAGAGCGGTTGGCCGCAAATAAGAATTGTCTGTACGACCGATGGAGCGTAGATGCAAACGTCCATCACAAAGCGAAGGTTCTGCATCCTTGATCATCCGAACTAAAGCGTCTATGTTCTCAGGCGTAAGGTGAGATAGGGTTTCCGCCGGTTTCCGCAGGTCGTGGGCAGGTTGTTCTGAGCCGCCAAGGATATGTTGAGGATGTGCAGTGCGCTGAGGAGAGGTGGCGTATTCATGGCTGCGCCTGACATTTATTGACGGCGAGTGCTCCTGAAGTCGACTTCGAGAATCCAACCCGGTCCAGGATACTGCTCTTTTCCTGTCCTTGAGCCTGACTGCAGTTCTCGCACTTTCCAAATCTCCATCACTTTCTGAATGATATGGACCTTCACGCGTAAATGACGGCCGATTGTGCCAATGGGATATAGATGATTTGCCGGCATCAGTGTCTGCAATCAGCTTCGAGCGTTTCCAGGGTGATGTCAAAGCTTCACTATCGTTGCGAAACGGCCGTTGCTTCTCAGTCAAACCGCTCATAGATGTCCGCTTCCCTTTCTTATCTCGTTGATTCGGCGAAGCGGACCAATGCGTTGTGGTGGGATACTTGACCGTTGACAACACGGGCTGTACAGCCTCTACAATAACAGACTTAGACTGTGTAGCGTCTGATGCCTGTAGTGTGTTCGAGTTGACGATGCTATGCTTCTTGCGGGAGGCAGCATCTTTCCGTGCTGCTCGATGATCGTTAGAATCTGCTGAAGGCGATTCGGTCCTCGTGGAATATGGACTCCACTGCAGATACTGATCCGGCAGACATGCTTGTAATAGCTTCAAAGGAGTGGTATCAAAGAGGTTCTGAGTGAAGGACTTTGGATCCTTGTCTTTGTGTGGCTTACTGTGACTAGTGGATTTCCCAGGACGATCTTCCGGGTCATGCCTAGGCTGCACGTTGACCTGTGTGTCAGGAGAATATTCAAACCCCTTATCCCCTTCCACAAGTCCTACTATTGTATGCATACGTTCATGGTGATCGTGACCCGAACGAGCATCCTTCTCAAGCGCGGGCTTTGTCCTTGTGTGCAATGACTTCTTGAGGTCTCCCGTTGACCCGTGTGTCTCTGCACTTATGACCGACTCATGGGGACAGAGCCCTTTCTCCGGGTCATCCTGGCTCGCCAGGAAGCATGCTAAGGTCCGCGCGCTTAACACGGTGAACCGACGGAATGGACCCCTTGCGACTCTCTTCTGGCAGCTGAGACATGTTGGAATTTGGCATTCAGTATTCTTGCAACCATAGAGTAGCTGAGAGTAATATCTATAAAACGAGTCTTTGTCAATAGACCGTAGTATAGCATGGTAAAGTCAACGCGGCATACCTGTTTACGAGAGTTTGGAATCTTCGGCGTCTCTCTATTAGGTTTTGCGGCCAGATTTTCGCAGGCTGGACCAGGCGGATAGTATCTTGGACGAGGATCTCAGGTGCATGGTCAGGCAAGGCTGCGAGCTGTTTGCGACGCTGAGTTGGAAGTGAAGTATTTGGTGACGGCGGATACCCACTCAAGCTTCGAGTCATCGCATCTGTGCTGGGAGTGTGACTCTACAGAGAGGTCCGCTCGCTGGAGAAACAAAAGGGGATGATGCAAGAAGACAGCGTACTCTCTTCTCTGGGCGCGATGGGAACATGGGGATTGAGTGTGGTGTCGGATGAGCTTTGCCTTGGCCGGCACGAGTCTGTTCAGGTAAGGGCAGCCCAAAGCAGAAGCAGGGCTGAGCAGCCGTGCAGGGAAAGCCGAGCATAGACTTTCGCGAAGCCCTACGCGTCTGGGCATCCGTCACTGATACGGTAAGGCTCAGCACACCCTGGAAACGCTTCGCAAATCATAATTGCCGCTGCAAATCAGCCATCCAGAATCTTCCAATACTGATGTGAGGTACTCCTCCCGCGTACTCGTACTCGTATCCATACCTGCTTTACAAATACGCTGTGACTCAAAAAAACATTCAATACCCTTTCCGGTCTTCCATCGCCCCAACACTGTAGTGCATTGGTTCTACTTGCACCTCGCCTTCCACATAGCATTCCAGACACGAACCGTCACACCAAGCCAGAAGAGACTTGGACAGGTAGAGGATCATTCGAAGGTCAACATGGCTACCATAACGGCGAGTCGACCAACTCCTAGCGCTCCGCAAACAGCCGCTGCCTTGAACACCGCTCAGACACACCCGTTTACGTGCAATACGTGCCAAGTGGCGTTCAGAAATAACGATCTACAGCGAGGGCATATGCGAAGTGACTGGCAGTATGACTACCCATCTGATATCAGTAAACGTCCAAGTGCTAACCCATCATTCAGCCGCTATAACCTCAAGCGGCGAGTCGCTTCTCTACCACCATTGTCATCCGAAATCTTCGCCGAAAAGGTCTTGACAGCGCAAGCATCGTCATCCGCAGCGGCCGCCAGAGCCTCCTTCGAGAAAGTGTGCATAGCATGTCAGAAAACATACTACAGTGAAAACGCGTATCAAAACCACCTTGGAAGCCAGAAGCACCGGTTAAGAGCGGCGGCCCATCAACAAGGTGATCTAGGACCCCGGGACGATGAGACTGGGTCCGTGATGAGCTCCACCATCTCCCTCGGGGAGCCGATAGAAACTGCCTCAGTGGGAACAAACGATCCCGAGGCGGAAGCAGAGTTCTCAGACGTTGTGAATGGCATCAAAGAGGCTTCTCTGGAGGAGAACAAGCTGGAGCCGGTTTCGCGGCGCCCCTCAAGACCCCACCACTCCTCGAATGACGATCGTCCCGAACATCCCCTTTCCAAAACCGCCACGGAAGTAAGCACAACTTCGAGTTTCGCGACTCCTAACCCTTCTGAAGCCGCATTACCCAACAGGTGCTTGTTTTGTAATTATAATTCCCCGACATTCAAGCTTCATGTCATGCATATGACCAAATACCACGGATTGTTCATTCCCGAACAAGCCTATCTTATCGACTTGGAAGGCCTTATAGGATATCTGCAGAAGAAAATCACCGAGTTCCATGAATGTCTGTATTGTCACAAAGTTAAAGGATCGACCAGTAGCATTCAAGGCCACATGATAGACAAAGGCCACTGCATGATAGCGTTCGACGAAGAGGAAGATATGATAGAGGTTGGGCAGTTTTACGACTTTAGAAGCACGTACTCCGATTCTGGCGAAGATGATGAAGACACAGATATGGAAGATTCCAACGCAAAATCTCATGGTGGAGTTAGGCTTGGCTCTAAACGCTCAGAAGCGCTCAAAACTGTTGCGAGTGGTTCAGATGGTGATCATGAGATGCAGGATGGGGAGGAGAACGGTGATGGATGGGAGACGGACAGCTCGGTGTCATCGTTGGATTCCGAGGACCTCACCGCCGTGCCCATAGACCATACGCATGCCTTCGAGCGCCTACCCATGCACCGTCACCACTCGCATGTTGATCCACGACCTCATCGTACGGTCGATGGTTTTCACTCCCACGCGCACTCTCACCACGCTGTTTTTCATTCTGATTATGAGCTGCATTTACCCTCTGGTCGTACAGCCGGTCACCGCTCTCTCTCACGGTATTATCGCCAGAATCTTCACAACTACCCCACTCCCGCTGAGCGAATCGAGCGCCATATGATCGCCGACGCTGCGGCGGACAGTGACTCGGAGGGGCAAGCAACTGTGCAAAACGAGGGCCACGGTCGACAAATAGCGACACGGGCAAATGGTGGCTTAGGCATGGTAGGGGTTAGTGATGCGAAGAAACGCGAAGTCCGTGCAGTAGAGAAGAGGGAACGTAAGCGCGAGAGGAGGGCAAGGCAGCAGTATCAGTGGGGCGTTGATAAGAGGGGGAACAGCCAGAAACATTTCCGAGTAGGTCTTCCGCAGAACGCACAACACCACAACAATCTACTAACCTTCAACAGGATCCACTCTTGCAGTAATGCGTTGTCCTTTTCTCTGCACTTGAGGTTCTTCCTCAAGGTTTCAGGCGCTTTTGAGTGCAGAATGATCTTATGTGGTGCTTTTTTGCATTATGAAGGGTGCTTTATGAAAGACTCTGTAGAAGCTGGCGCTTGGGCATTGCGGGCAAACAAGGACCACGCGAGTCAATTAGATTAGTAGGGAAATGGTTGGCTGCTTCACAGTCTTCCTAGATTACAATGGGATCAACATCAAGTGCAATGCACGAAGCTCCGCAAAGAGGCAAATTCATTTGACATGTGATTGCGAGTCGTAGCGCGAAGTGCGCGGCTAAGTTACCTTCTGAGAGACGCGTCCATAATGTCCTGGCACCCATATCGGAGTATCATCACCACACTGCCCCCGCAGCCTTTGAGGTTCGCCCGTAAGCACCGGGATGGGCTTTGAACATGAGCGGTGATAATGTCGGCTCGGAAGCGCATCGTCGCTGCTGTCTTCCCTCCCTTGCCGTATGCGAACAACCCGACACCAGCAGCAACGCCAGTCCTAGGGTCGAATGACACTGGCGGAGAGGCATGGACCTTTCCAATCGAACCGGAACCAGAGAATCTAGCCACGCAACAGATCAGATGGGACAGAGCTTGGCATACTGCGACAACGTTTCTCAGTCTATCGGCGGAGCCTCTCACTGCTGCTCATGCTAACCAAGGCGAGGAAGCGTTGAGGGGCAAGTGGATTAAACCCTTTACTCCAGGGATATCCAATGATGTGACATATGTCACTGCACCACAGTCTCGAGGACGTCAGTTGAGAGCTATTTCACCTGATGATAATCTGCTGGAGTGGCACCTCGACCAGGTTCAGAGGCACTATGTGGGGTTCGTCAGGCCAGGCGTGCTCAAGGTAACATTCTGTTACTACTAGTGAATCAAGAGACTACAACTAAAACACCGTAGGCGCTGAAGACTCGGAGTGACTCGGATGCACTTCTGGACGCCCTGAAGCTACTACAAGTCGCTCAAGCAATTTACCTACACCCGCTTAGAAACCACCTCCTGCCGTTATTGCAAGACAGAGGCAAGTATGAGCTTGCCAAATTCTTGACTCGCCTGCATGGTCTCGTTGCAAATTCGCTGGACAGCACTTTATTTACCGAGCACTTGAGTGGGTTTCTCAGCACAGAAGGCTCTATTGTACTGGGTCTTCAAGGTAACAATGCAGAAGGAGATGACGAGAACGTGATGGATTACGCGCAGGGTTCTTCTCTTTCGACCGAAGAAGCACGTCAAAGAGTGCTGGTGGTCATGCACAGTCTTCATGATGTAGGCTTGGGTGGTGCTCGAGCTCAGCGAGTTTTTGCTGAGGTGATGAACGACATGTTAAACGCCCACGTCAAAGCAGCGTACGCCGGTCAGTGGACGTCGCCATCGACTGTGATCGAAAGATTGCGGGATTGGGTAGAAAACCAATTTGCACGGTTTACTGTCGAGATTCTGGCATGCCTAAAGGAGGAGAACGATTTTCGCGGCCGTCAGACCACCGATGTTAGTCTTGCAGACGTCGAACGCTGGCAGGAAATGGGCATCAATAGATTAGGGGCCTTGCGTACTAACGAGCTATTCAACGTGATTGTGGATTGGGAGGAAGGAAGCAAGGGTGCCATCGAGGACCTGAAACACTACGTGACCACCACCGCTGCCAGGACCCATCTGACGACCTCATTTTCCAACGTGGTATCTCATCGTCTGCTGCAGCCTGGTGCTGCAACGATAGAGATATTGCAGTTTTACATCTCTATTATCCGTGCTTTTGCCGTCCTTGATCCGAAAGGAGTGCTCCTAGACAGAATCGCTCGACCAATTCGACGGTACCTCCGCGATCGAGATGATACTGTTAAGATAATTGTTGGGGGACTTCTGGCGGACGCTGAAGTTGACGAAGCTAATGCCACAGATGTGTTGGTCGAGCTTGCGACAGAGTTGAACAAGATTACTGAGATTCAGGGTGAGAACGATGATGATGGGCTTGATTGGGACGACATGTCGTGGGTGCCTGACCCTATTGACGCCGGCCCCGGTACGAACTATCCTCCTTCCGAATGCTCTGCTCATACTGACTATTTCAAAGAGTACAAGAAGTCCAAAACCTCGGACGTGATAGGAACTTTGATAAGTCTGTTCGATACGAAAGACGTCTTCGTGAAAGAATTTCAAAGCCTAATGGGCGAACGCTTGCTGAGAAAGGAATTCGAGTTCGAGAAAGAGGTATGTTCTTTGAACGAAGTGAGTTTCTATTAGCCAACCACCCTATCCTCCAGATCCGAGTCCTAGAACTCCTGAAGCTCCGTTTCGGCGAAGGCGCCCTCCAAGCATGCGAAGTCATGCTCCGGGACGTCCTCGACTCAAGACGCGTCGACACCTCCATCCGCAACGACCAGAAGCTCCACCAGGACTCCCAATCCAACCCCACGCCCGACTTCCACACCAAGATCCTCTCCCGCCTCTTCTGGCCCGCCTTACATTCCGAAACCTTCTCCATCCCGCCCGAGATAACCGCCCTCCAATCCCGCTACTCGACGGGCTTCGAGACCCTCAAACAAACACGCAAACTCACCTGGCTGCCGGCCCTGGGCCAAGTGAGCGTCAAACTCGACCTCGAAGACCGCGTGGTGGTCGAGGAGGTGCAGACGTGGCAGGCGAGTGTCATCCACGCTTTTCAAGACCAAGACACCACTGCCGGTGCTCCTGCGAGCAGAACGGTGCAGCAACTCACGGACGCGCTATCCATGCCCGACTCCCTCGTCCGCAACGCCCTCACCTTCTGGGTCGGCAAGCTCGTCCTCGCCGAATCCTCCCCCTCCACCTACACCGTGCTCGAGACCCTCTCCTCCAGCACGCTCAACCCGGCCGGCACGACCGCCCAAGCGGCCGTCGCGGCGGCGGCCGCCGCCGTCGACGACGCCTCCGCTTCCTCGGCCGTGCGCTCGGAAGAGGAAGTCGCGATGGAGAAGATGGGCGTTTTCTGGCAGTTTATCGTGGGCATGCTGACGAATCAGGGACCTATGCCGCTGCAGCGGATTGTGATGATGTTGAAGTTTGCGGTGCCGGGGGGGTTTCCGTATGGGAATGAGGAGTTGAAGGAGTTTTTGGCGGGGATGGTGCAGGAGGGGAAGGTTGAGGTGGGGAGGGGGGGGGAGTATCGGAT